>JBBPTC010000575.1:0-15067 GCA_038093955.1 Boletus albobrunnescens
CTAATAAACTCCTCCTTTTCCTTTCGAAGTCTCACCTCCTCCTTGAAAGTCTTCACTGTACTTTGAACAGTGTTCTTGAACTAGTCGTCGTTGAGACTATTGACTCAACGCTTACTCTCTGACTTCCGGACCAACTTGCGACATCACTGCGCAACATCACTCCTCGACCGACTCGTGACATTACTGCACGACGTCAACTCTGACCGACTCGTAACATTGCTGTACAACGTCACTCCGACCTCGACCTTCGTCTATCCTAGGCTACGTTCATCCCTACCTGGGCCAAGCGTAACAGAGCGCACAGTTGCTGCACAGTGGAAGTAACTCTACCAGGTGTATGAAGCATCTCATTAGAGTCAAAGAGAGAGCTTCCTTGAGCAAAAGTGCTGGTTCGAGGGTCCAGCCATATCTGGAGAGATATCCATCTCATCCCAAGAAGTCTTTGCTGTTTGATTCCAACCAGGTTCTACTATGTCAGAAGAAAAGTCATGGGACTCTTTTTTCTGGTGAAGAATTCTTCCTCTATAAATCCAGGTTTATCAGCAGGGAGCACAGCATTAGCTATCGCATGTGCATGTGCCAGTTCCTTCTCTTTTTCTTTATGCTGGGAGTTATTCTTCCAAGCATTATATCCGTCTCTCTTCCATTGATTTGGTCTCTTCTTTTTCTGGGAGTTTCCTCCACCAGAAGTAGAAGGATGGCCTGATGACTACTGTTGCAGTTGTTGATTCTGCCAGTGGTTTTGATGTGGCGGGCCATTGCGTATAACAGTGCTTTTTTGCGCTTGGGAAGAAGAGTTGATATGTGAAATTCATGAGGAAAGAGGGCGAATGTGGGAATGGCATATATCCATTTCATGTACGATGGCCTATTGGATGTTTTGGACGGTAAAGTCATTATCATCTGTGGTGTGAATGAGAGTGGATCAGAGACTATCAAAGTCATCTAGAAGTTAAGTTAGAAGAAACATGGCATGAAGTGACTCTGGAAGTCCTAAACCAGCATTGAAAATACTGATATAGTATTATAACATCTGAGTGATGTCTTCCACAGCATGTGTAGGATGAATTCAGTGTCGAAAGATTTTATTAAGGAAAAAGAACTGTCCTGCTATCCCTTGAGAAGCATATTGTTTATTCAAGGTGGTCCAGAAAGTGTAAGTGAGAGAACGAAAGTGGGTGATGGATGGTGTTCCTGCAACAAAGGAAGGACATTCTGAAGGAGCTTCTGCTGCTAGTTGGTCATTTACTGTGATAACCAAGTAGCCCATCATCTTCATGTTGGCAGCTTTCCAATTGTTTGGATTAGTGATATTAGTTGTCTTGGAGAGTGTTCCATTGAGGAAACCTCCAGCATCACAAGCTGTAAAAATGGACCGGATGCGAGATTGCCAGACAGGAAAGTTTTCCTGGCCTTCAAGGATTGGAATCTAAGAGAAGATGGATCCTTCAATTTTAAGTTTGCCAATTGTTGGGGAAGTGTAGGTAGTCATAACTAGGAAATGTTGTGTTCAGTATCAAGACAATGGTGAGAACATACTGTCATCTTTGAGTATCATCGTCCATTATGGTGATGCAGAGCAATAATCCAAGACTAATTGATGCAATAACCATATTTCTCCAAGAAAAATCTATATGCAGAGCAATGATTGAAAGACCAATTGATACAAGATATTTACCATGAACTGGAGTGCACTGCAGCTGTACAGTTCAATACCCTATTTCTGAGACCATCTCCTCTTTTCTCCCATAAGAGCAGCAACCTAATAAGGGGGCTTCTCATCCTTCCCATAAAAAGCGTGTATGATAGTCTGTCTGTCTTCCTCAGAAGAGGCACACTTAACCGCTCTATGCAGCCATCAAAGAGGGCATGAAAGAGGGTCTTCCATCCAGCGTTTATGCTGAATCCGCTCAAAAGAACGGTTCCAATATTGCTGGGACAAAGTAGGAGGATTCTGAAAGAAATGAGGGAAATACCATAGTCTGGCATCAACAATGTTAATTCCAGGACAAAGAGAATCATAGAGAAGTGCATTGGTATCTTTGCAACAATATGGATCTGTTGTGGTAAAATATGAGGTAGGAGGGAAGAAATCTCGCCTAAGAACTTCGTATCCTTGAAAATGTACCAAGGCTGGTGGTGTTTTATTGTAAGTCTCGGAAGGGAAAGCCCAACTGGCATCAGCATAAATAGAAGAAATGGAACCATGTGATTCTGATGAACTATGGTATGGCAGATGTTCTTCAGCGGCATCAGATATGGTTCTTGGAATACTGCGATCTGATCTTCTTCTCCTTCTTTCTCTGCTGGAATCCGAATCTGTGTTTTAGACTCCATCCATAGCATGTTCTCGAATGAGTCGAAGCTCATCGGCAGTAAACCATGCTTCAAGTTCTGGAGTTGAAGGTCTGAGAGGTTGGCCATTGAGGGGATCGTTGGAAGGAAAATAATGAGGTGGTGGTGTGGTTATATTTGTATGAGTCTCTAAATCAGGAGTGCTGAATCCAGGAGGTCTAACAGGCAGGAGTTCATTGTTGCCAAGATTGTAAAAAGTGCAAGCAAGATGATAAGATGGAAACAATATTCCAGTTCATATGACCTGTTGATGAGGATGATTGCGACCATTACAAATTTCTCCTTCTTCTACGTGTCATTCAAAAAGAGGATAAGAGATGTGGAAGGGATTTTCTTGGGGATCCAATTGAATACAACAAGAGGGTAGTTCTTGGCAAACAAGATTTTCTTGGGATTGCACTGGTATTGTCTCCGAGCGAACTCAGGATGCAGTTGGTGATGGACGAGGTGATGGTCTCTCCGATGACAGAGGAGATCAACGAACCTGTTGATTCCTAGTGGTCATAATGACCATTTGGAAATGCAGGGTTTCATGATCAGTTTGATGATGCATATTCAAAGAAAAGAAACCATCATCCACTCGAGTGACAAGTTCACCAAAGTGATGAACAAAGAATGAGAAGACCCCATGTGTATACACAGGAGTCTGAGTAGCCATAGTGGCTAATGCCTGTGCCATAAGCAACCAGACACAAGCAAAACTTGTCGCTTGTCTTCACTCCATTCTCCATAGGAAATAGGTGACAGGGATGCACAAGTAATCATCAATGCTGTTTCAAACAAGGCTCATAACCTAATGAAATCCACAATCCTGGTAGGATGAAACTAGGGAATCTCACTTCCTCTACTATCTGAGGTGTAGTAGGTGGACTGATCAAAAAGATTGAGTCCGCAGAGGATGTGGTTGAATGGACTAAGCGGGAGATACTCACTTAGTACTGAGGAAGGCAAAGCGAGCTTTGAGGAGGTAGGACTAGTAGAGTATTCTAGGCCTGAGTAAAGTGTAAGAGAGTAGATTGGAACAAGCTATCTCAACTTGGTGAGGAGCAACTATCAAGAGAGCTCCTCTTATATAGGGATCAAAGACTGTTTGTCCTTGTCATGTCTCTATCCATAAAGAGATAGGTAAAGATAAGAAAGATAGGGATGAGTCATCTAGTATGACTATCCAGAGATATTGCCCAGTGGCATATGTCACTCTTATCTATGACATCATTGATGACTAAATGTGATAGTGTAAGAAACAGAATAATCCGGGTCTAGAATCTAGGTCTCTTTAATGAAGAGTAAAATGAATACCTAGAATTCCAACAACTATCAGTCTCGACTCTATACAGATCTTGATTGGTAGGGATGGTGAGGACTAGGGTAGAGGTGATCATAGTTTTCAAGGATTCAAACATATGCTGATGTATGGGCAACCATGTCCACGAGCTTTTCCTAGTAAAGGCAGTAAGAGGATAAGCAATGTTGCCAAAGCTGTGGATGCATTGGTGATAAAAATTGACAAAACCAAAAAATAATCATAAATCTTGTTTACAGGTTGGAATGGGCCACTGGAAGACTCCCTGGACCTTGACAGGATCCATATGTACCTCACTGTCCGAGATGATAAGTCCCAAATATTCAATGTGAGTTCATTTAAACTCACATTTCTCTGGTTTAAGATAAAGGCAATGTTAGCAGAGAATGTTGAGTACATGGGCAGTAATCTGGCAGTGTTTCTCGAGGGTATATGTGAAAATCAGAATATCATCAAGGTAAACAAGAACCTTCCCATCAATGATCAGGTCATGTAGGATGTCATTCATGAGGGTCTGGAAGGTAGTGGATGAGTTTGTCATCTCAAAAAACATGACTGTTGGCTCAAAGTGTTGAATGAGCACCTTAGTATAGCTTTCAACCACCTACTCAAAAGTAGTCTATAGTGTAGGTTACTATATGTAGTAAATGGTTCCCACCATACCTGTACACTATATAGGTTCAAACTCAGCCTATCTGAGTTGGAATTCATCTTGTTCCACTACTTTGACCATTGTGACGTTTCAACTAGCATTACAAGAACCCTCACCAAGCCCATCTTTGGAACCAACAACCTCAATAACATCTATTGGTGTACCCCTGTAAGTAATAGGCAGTTCTCTGTGATACAACCTGCTTTCAACAGGTTATGAGCCCCATTAGTGCTTGATAGTGTGCACCTTATGGTTGCATCTATCTAATGCCTAACTCGCATGATGCCATCTGGCAAATGTAACCTTGGTGGTTAGCTGTTCTTGCTGAACATTGTGCAAACAATTGTTCGTGATGAACATTCTCTGCCCATATAGGGTGAACCTATGGAATAGCATGCTAATGCTGTTGCATTCCAGATATCTACTAGAAATATTGACCTCTTCGTCTACTGTAGCCAAGGACTCTCATATTCCAGTCTTCACTGGTGTGAACTGGGCCTCCTGGTGGCCCACTATGCAGGTGTATATCCTCGCAACCAGGCATGACTGGGTGATGCAGGTCTCTCCTCTACCCATGCCAACCCCAACGACCGATCATAATGATATGTTATATTGGATCAGCTGGTCCAGAGGTAATTTGACTATCATGGGCTCTATTGCCCTTCATTTGAACAAGGCCCTTTGGGCCAAGTACTCAGTCCATAATACCGCCAAGGAATTAGTTGTAGCCCTTGAAGGGGGTTACACAACGCCAGAGATTTCCCAGGTATATGCACTCTTCAAGGAGCTCCTAAACATCTTGGTCCCCGCCAATGCACATCCCATGCCAGCCCTCTCCAAGGCTGAAACCCTCTTCACCCAGCTCAAGGAAGCCAGCTATGATATTCCTGTCAAAATCCAGGCAATGCTGCTCCTTAGCAAGCTCCCTATGACAATGGATGTTGTCACACAGATAATTATCCAGGCAAAGGACACCACTGGAGAACCAAAGGATCCCTCCATCACCGAGATCTATGCTGCCGTGGTCCTATCATGGAACCAGCGCCATCTCTCAGAAAAGGTCTAAGGAAAACCAGCACATGCAAATTACATTAGCACAGTAAAGAGAAAGGGTAACGACCCCTCTTTTCAGCAGCAGCAGCAGCCCTCCACATCGCAGCAGCCCCAGCAGCAGCAGCAACAAAAAGGAGAGGCTAGTGCCTCTGATAAGAAAAAGAAAATGTATCGAGGCAAAAAAGCAAAGTCTAACGACCATGTCCATATCACCTCCACGGCCATCGTCACTCCCACTCACTACCTTGACGTCTCGGCTCCTTTGCCCACCGTTGACCCCTGCACAATGGCGCATTGTGTGCCTTCTCTTTACCAAGGGGAACAAGGCCCACCTTTTGATTCTTGCATGTTCTCTCTTGCCGAAAGGCTTGACACAATAATCCCGCTCACTGGCCCTTTCTTCTATATGTTGGAATTCTAGGTATTTATCTTACTTTTCATTTAAGAGACCTAGATTCTAGATCCAGATTATTCTGTTTCTTATACTATCACATTTAGTCATTACTAATGTCATAGATAAGAGTAACATATGCCATTGGGCAATATCTCTGGATAATCATACTAGATGACTCATCCTTATCTTTCTTATCTTTACCTATCTCTTTACAGATAGAGACATAACAAGGACAAACAGTCCTTGATTCCTATATAAGAGGAGCTCTCTTGATAGTCGCTCCTCATCAAGTTGAGATAGTCAGTTCCAATCTACTCTCTTATTACTACTCCACTCAGGCCTAGTACACCCTACTAGTCCTACTTCATCAAAAGCTCACTTGGCCTTCCTCAGTACTAAGTGAGTATCTCCCACTTAGTCCATTCAACCACATCCTCTGCAGACTTGGTCTCTTTGATCAGTCCACCTACTACACTTCAGGTAGTAGAGGAAGTGAGATCCCCTGGTTTCATCCTACCAGGATTGTGGATTTCATTACTATATGTCTGCTCCACTGTCCCTTCCTCCTCCATCGGTGGGTCCCACCCCTCTTTCTCATTGGATGTTTGATGCAGAAGCCTTTAGGTTTCAAATGCTCACTTCTGATCTCCCGGACCTGTAGGATTTCGCCACCTTAATGGCGACCATCAAGGAGATATCTGAAGAAGACCTCCCACCTCCTCTGGCCAAAAGGAAGTGCTCTCACTGCTCTTGCAAGTGTGCGATCAAGCCTCCTCCAGCAGCTGGCTAGGACTCAGATGATTTAGATGAATTCTATGGGCCCATCAAATGTGCCGAAAAAGAACGAGGATATGGTAAGTATTTTCGGTTCGGACATCGATGCCCAAGTGGCAGCCGCCGCTGGAATTGACGTGGAATATGTCGAAGAGGACTTTGACAAACAAATCAGGCAAGTGATAAGTCCATCTACATCTGACCACATTCACTCACTGCGACCCCCCTCCAATGTGTTATTTACTGCTCGAGTAGGGATATGCAGATGTAATGTCATGTTAACTAGTATAGACACCACCATGATGTCCACTTATAATAATACATTATGTCCCTGTTGCTCCGAATTGTGTGATCATAAGACAAAGTGTGGATGTGATCACAACATTATGTTGTGGATCCTTGACTCAGGTGCTTCAATGCACTTTACCCCCAAACAAAGTGACTTCGTTGAATACACAGAGTTGAAAGGTTCTGCATGAATATCTGTGTGAACCGCCTTTGGTGTCATACATGTAATTGGTATAGGTCAAGTACTTGTCAACTGGAGGGATGAGCACCAAGAAATGCACATCCTAGAACTCCACAGTATTGGGCACATCTCCAATTCTGGTGTTAGACTTGTCTTCCTAGGCCAACTTCTTCGTCACAGAGCGAAAATTCACAGTGATGTAAACTCGTTAGTCGTAACTTATGGCGATGGCATTACTCTCGCCCCATTCGTTCCAGGCCATATCAGCCCTAATATGTTTACCTTGGAAGGGCTACCACTCACCACAGAACCATTAGCCCATATGACGAAGTCAATTACTGTTACGACTAGAGGGTGAGCCGTGGGATCTATCTAATTCATTTTCTCCTTTGCATCACGCTTCTGAATACGACCCCACTTGGGACTATCCTTGGGGTCTCTCTGTTGATTAGTTTTCTTTAACGGACGTCTTCTTCTCCTCACGGGTTTCTCTCGTAACCCGGATGTCTTGTCCATTATCCAGATATGATTAGGTGAGGCTGTGTACGGAGTCCCGAGGACTCCTTTTGGATGATACCTGTGCTGACCCATTTTGTATAAACGGAGTTCCGTTCCTTCCGAATGGAATCAGCGGAATGCGGAATGCCTTCGGGATTCCGATTCCTTTTGTAGATACGGAGCTCCGTCTCCATATTCCCTTTCTTGGTACACAGCCACAACCCCATTCGTATATATACCAGACGCCCTTGTACTATAGCATTAAGCTAGTTCTACGCAATCAAGTGTAGTTTCTACGCGATCCCCAGAAAGCCTTGAGAAGTGACCTCGTGTCTGCTCGAGTCTTCCTTAGAGTCAGAGGTGTCCTCGTGACTGCTGACTAGAACAACACTCGGAAACACCAGAACTACGCTTCCGCGTTACAATTACTTATGACATTGTTCATTGACAATTTGGACACCTGTCTAAAGATGTCCTTCGCCACACCTGTAAGCATGTCAAAAACATGCCTGATGTTGAGATTCCTTCAATGGACTCCATCTGCCCTGGCTGTGCAATGGGCAAATTACCCAATAGGAGTTTTCCTCCTTCTGAGTACTATACAACTCACACATTTGAACTCATTCATTCAGACCTAAAGTCCTTCCCCACTGAATTATATTACCGATATCGGTATATTATTATCTTTGTTGACGATTATACAGCTATGGCTTGGATGGTCCCTTTGCACATGAAAAATGCTGCATTGGTTGCTACAAAGTACTTCCTTGCTAAAGTCTCCAGGCAATTCAATGCCAAAGTCCAAGGATGGTACTCCAATGCAGGGGGAGAGTACAAATCACAGGCCTTTGATGACCTGCTCAAAGGACAGGGGATTCGTGTTTTCTAAAGCACTCCCCATACTTCACAACAAAATGGTCGAGCTGAATGATTCATGTGCACCATTATGGATAAAGCTGAGGCTATGCAGCATAAAGCCTACATTCCCGAAAGCTGGTGGGAGTTCACTTGCTCATGTGACCCATATCTACAATAGGACATCATTGTGCCGTCATAATTGGTGCACACCATATGAGCTCATCCACAAACAATAGCCAGACATAGCATACCTTCACATCTTCGGATACACCACTTATATGCATATACCAGAGGATGTGCAGGCCAATAAAATGGCCCCTAAGTCTGAGCTAATGGTGTACCTAGGGGTTGCACCTACCAATAGTGCGAACTTTTTGTTCATGCGCTCCCCCAATAATATTCTATTCTATTCCATACACGTGCTTTTCAATGAAGCATGATTCCCATGCTGTGCCATTCCGTGCATGTGCCCTGCCACACCTTCAGTGCTGCCCACTGCCAATGGGCATGGTCCTATACCACCACCGCCCTCTGCTGGCAACAACTATCAACCCAGTCAACCTTCTCTGCCAGTCCCTCCTTGCACACCTTCTTCCCAGAGAGTGCCACCAGCCCAGCCTTCCGCTCCTCATAAGCAGCGACCTGGTGCTCCTCCAGTAGTACCTCCACCTCTGCTTAGATGATCTGAATGGGAACGCTGCATGCCTGCCCAGCCCAGCAATGTCTATGGCGACAAACACCACCCTGTTGATATTGAACACCGTCCACGTTAGGAGAGTTCATCACAGGATCCCGGTCTATCATCCCAACCCTCCAGTCTGCCTGAGCCTTCTATGCCTGGCATTGATCCTGACAACACAGAGCCGTCTGCACCCTCTGATATTCCTGCCTCCACTTCTGGCAATGATACAGACCTTCTGCACTTATGTCATGAAGGGGGAGTTGATTTGGCTGCATTTTTGATGACAAAAGCTATCAAGCTAGACACTGCAGAGTCTAAGCCGTTATGTGAATGGACATATAGGAACATTAAGATGCTACCCGCTGTAGCACAGGAGGAATGGAAAGCCGCTTGTCAATGCGAGCTCAATATTCTCCGTGAGCGCAAAGTTTTTGAACTTGTCGACCGTCCTACTGGACGTAAGGTTATATCTAACCAATGGGTATTCAATCAGAAATCCAATGGTTGGAAACGCATACGATTAGTCACAAAAGGATTCTCTCAAGTAAAGGGAGTCGATTTTGACCACATCTTCTCCCCAGTTGTAAGGTTTGAGACTGTGTGGCTTATGCTTGCACTCATAGCCTTAGAGAACTGGCACATCGAAGCACTCGATATTCAAAGCGCTTACCTATATGGCAAGCTGAAAGAAGAGATCTACATGACCCAACCAGAGAGATTTACTATCCTAGGGCAAGAGCACAAAGTGCTCCACTTATTGCATGCCCTCTACAGCCTTAAACAAGCTGAATTGGCCTGGTGGGAGACTCTCAACGAGTCTACGAAAGAACTTGGCTTTGAACGTCTGAAGTCTGATGCCAGTATCTTTCTCTTCTGGAAGAAAGGCACCAACATAGTGGTTGTCATCGTCTATGTAGACAATGCCCTATCCTGTGGCCCTAACAAGGCCATTGTAAATGAAGTAAAGGGCGCTTTTATGTGCAAGTGGGAATGCAGAGACTTAGGCCCTGCAAAAGAGTTCCTCCATATGAGAATTTGCCAGGAAGGCAGCAAGATCATGATTGATCAGTACACCTATCTTGAAAAAGTCCTAGAGCATTTTCAAATGCAGAATGCCAAAGTTGCTCCCACACCTCTACCCCAGGAGTACTATCCTCAGGATTACAATGGTCCAGTTGACCCAGAACTGCAATCTTGTTTCCAACAGGTGATCAGATCCCTGTTATACATCATGCTTGGCACTCGACCAGATGTCACCTACTATAACCACCCTCTCTTGGCATGCTGCCTGTTCTTTGAAGGAGTATCTTGATAAAGCATTATACATTTGCTGATATCTACTTGGGACATGTCATTACTCCCTAGTATTTGATGGTGCTTCTCAGGCAGGCCTAATAGCATACACCAATTCCGATTGGGCATCTGATCCCAACACCCATTACTCTCAGACTAGCTGGTTCATTAAACTGGCTAATTGCATCTTCAGCTGGCAATCGTGTCAACAAAGTCACATTGCTTATTCCTCCACAAAAGCTAAATATGTTGCACTTTCTGATTGTAGCAAATAGGTGGTTTAGTTACAATCATTACTTGAGGAACTTGGATATCAGCTTCACCCAATTCCCATTTGCAGCAATAACCAAGGTTCTATATTCATGGCCTCGAACCCCATTACTGAAAAACATAACAAACATGTCGATATTAAATGGCATGGTATATAGGAGTTCATTAAAGTACCTTGGCCATATCAAGCTCAATCAATTCCAATTGCAACTCGGTCTAGTCTTTTATGACAAAGCCATTACCCCCTAAAGTGTTTTTTACCTTAGATGCTTATGCGCCTTAACCAGGCAGCTTAGCAAGAGGGAGTATTGATCGAGCACCTTAGTGTAGCTCTCAACTGCCTACTCAAAAGTAGTCTATAGTGTAGGTTACTATATGTAGTAAATAGTTCCCACCATACCTGTACACTATATAGGTTCAAACTCAGCCTATCTGAGTTGGAATTCATCTTGTTCCACTACTTTGACCATTGTGGCGTCTCAACCAACATCACAAGAACCCTTACCAAGCCCATCTCCAAAACCAATAACCTCAATAACATCTATCAGTGTACTCCCATGAGTAATAGGCAGTTCTCTGTGATACAACCTGCTTTCAACACAAAGAGTCCACGATTGGTGAAGAATGCAGCCTTCCATTCATTGTTCTTCCAAATTCACATGTTATTGTAGCCCCACTGTATGTCAAGTTTGGTAAAGTACTTCATACCCTTTAATTTGTTTATTAGGTTGGAAATAAGGGGTAGAGGATATCAGTTCTTAATGGTAATATCGTTTAGGCATTGGTAGTCCTGTACTGGTCATAACTTGCCATCTTTCTTTTTGACAAAGAAAAAGATGGAGGCAAATAGTAATTTAGAAGGACAAATGTGACCAGAACATAGATTCTCCTCAAGAAAAGTATCAAGTTCCCTTTGTTTCTCTGGGCTAAGGTTATAGATTTTGCATCAAACAGTATAACTCCTGGGGGTAAGTTCAATAGCATGATTCCAGGGTCAGCATTCAGGAAGTTTGCTGAATGATTCTTTACTGAAGACATCCCAGAAGTTATAATAGGGAGAGGAAACAAGATCTTCAAATGACTTCAGGGTTGTAGGTTGTGATGCTACAGCCTGTTACGCTTGGCCCGGGTAGGGACGAGCGTAGCCTAGGATAGACGAAGGTCGGGGTCGAAGGTGACGTCGTACGGCGATGTTACGAGTCGGTCAGAGATGACGTCGTGCAGCAATGTCACGAGTCGGTCAGAGATGGCGTTGTGCAGTAATGTCACAAGCCGGTCGAGGTCAGAGTGACGTTGCGCAGCGATGTCGCAAGTCGGTCGGAAGTCAGAGAGTAAGCGTTGAGTCAATAGTCTCAACGACGACTAGTTCAAGAACACTGTTCAAAGTACAGTGAAGACTTTCAAAGAGGAGGTGAGACTTCGAAGGAAAAGGAGGAGTTTATTAGACTCGGACTAGGTTACAAGATGTACACCTAGGAGATCCAAGCTAAGGTACTACGGTATGTTCGAGGGATGGCTTATACTACGGGGATCTAGGGCTTGATACCTACGGGGTGCAGGGCTCTATACCTGCGGAATGAGGGCTACCACTAGACAAGGATATAGGGCTTGATACCTACGGAATGCAGGGCTCGATACCTGCGGAATGTAGGGCTACCTCTATTGTATAAGCAGTCTGGAATGAACGTGAATGTAAACGAAGGTGCCCAGCTTGACCGACTGGGAGAGAGCCAAATAGCGGGTGGCAAATAGCTAAGTGGCACAGGATAGTCCGAGATGATGCGGAATAGTCCGAGACGAGTAAAGGTTAGCATAGCTAGTCGGCGAGGACTAGTCAAGTCAAGAGAAAGGAGTAAAGAAAAGAATGAATCGTAACACAGCCTTCTCAGCCAATTGTTGAGCAGTAGTCATGTGTGCCTGGATCTGTGCCTTTCTCTGGATCAATATCCAAAGAGATCAAAGGCAAAGACTCAATCTCCCTCTTCGATCTCTCCAGTAGGAAAGGTTTCGACCACATCAAGGTCTTCTTTCTGCTCTGGCTCAGAGAGGAGATATGAATAACAGCATGTTCGAGGGCAGCAATCAAACTTGAGTGTAGCCGCTTGCCAATCAATGGTCAGATTGTGGAAACACAACTACTCATGGCCAAAGAATGCATCGCTCTTACCCAGATCCATGACACTAAATGTAATGCACTTGTAATGGGTGCCGATGGCCATATACAGGGTAACGTAGTGGGGGATTGGCCAGGGAAGTGGACATGTATTTAATCCTCTGGCCTTAACAAACCCAGCATCAATTGAAGACCCAGTGCATCCACTGTCGACCAGGGCTCAAACCGAAAATTGGTGTTGGTCATCATGGGTGGTGAGGTTGACATGAAGGGTAACTGAACTTCTAAGCCCATGAATGAAATGTTTTGGACTGTGAAGCTCTTGAATTGCCTCAGCCACATCGTCAAGGGTTAAATGATTTAGTTCATAAAGAACCTTCTTGGTAACTTCAAGCTGTCTCTGTGAGTGGGCTAAAGTCCTAAGAAGGGCGATAGCCCAGGAATATGATTGATCACGGAGGCAGCAAGCATACAAGCTATCCTCCACCACATAGATGATCGTGGTATTCATATTCTTTTTGAGGAGGTAGATAAGATGATCACCTTCACAGGTGTTCTTGTTGAACGAGCACCTTAGTGTAGCTCTCAACTGACTACAAAAAGTAGTACATAGTGTAGGTTACTATACATAGTAAATGGTTCTCACCATACCTGTACACTATATAGGTTCAAACTTAGCCTAACTGAGTTTTAATTAATCTTGTTCCACTACTTTGACCATCATGGCATCTCATCCAGCATCACAAGAACCCTCACCAAGCCCATCTCTGGAACCTACAACCTCAATAAAATCTACCGGTGTACCCCCGTGAGTAACAGGCAGTTCTCTGCGATACAACCTGCTTTCAACAGGTTATGAGCCCCGTTAGTGCTCGATAGTGTGCACCTCGCGGTTGCATCTATCTGATGCCTAACTTGTGTGACACCATCTGGCAAATGTAACCTTGATGGTTAACTGTTCTTGCTGAACGTCGTGCAAACAATTGTTCATGATGAACATTTTCCATCCATATAGGGTGAACCTATGCTGGAATAGCACACTAACGCTGTTGCATTCCAGATATCTTCTAGAAATGTCGACCTCTTTGTCTACCGTTGCCAAGGACTCTTACATCCCGATCTTCACCGGTGCGAACTGGGCCTCCTGGTGGCCCGCAATGCAGGCGTACATCCTCGCAACGGGGCATGATTGGGTGATGTAGGTTTCACCTCCACCTGTGCCAACTCCAACGACTGACCAAAATAACATGTTGTATTGGATCAGCTGGTCGAGGGGCAACTCGATGATTATGGGCTCCATTGCCCTTCATCTCAATGAGGCCCTTTGGGCCAAATACTCGATGTATGGTACTGCCAAAGAATTAGTCGTAGCCCTTGAAGGGGATTACGCAATGCCAGGGATCTTCCAGGCGTATGCGCTCTTCAAGGAGCTTCTAAATATTATGGTCCCCACCAACATGCATCCTGCGCCGGCCCTCTCCAAGGCCGAAACTCTCTTTACCCAGCTGAAGGAAGCCAGTTACGATATCCCTGCCAAAATCCAGGCGATGCTGCTCCTGAGCAAGCTCCCTGTGATGATGGACGTCATCACCCAGATGATAGTCCAGGCGAAAGGAACCGATGGGAAACTGAAGGACCCCTCCATTTCCGAGATCCATGTAGCCGCAGTCCATTCTTGAAACCAGCGCCATCTCTTAGAAAAGGCCTGAGGAAAACAACCAGCGCATGCGAATCACATTAGCGTGGTTAAACGAAAGGGGAACGATCCCTCTTTTCAGCAGCAGCAGCAGCCCTCCACGTCGCAGCAGCCACAGCAACAGCAACAACAAAAAGGAGAGGCTAGCGCCTCTGATAAGAAAAAGAAAATGCGTTGAGGAAAAAAGGCAATGTCTAATGACCATGCCCATATAGCCTCCACGGCAATCATCTCCCCCCAACACCTCGGCTCCCTCGCCTGCCATCGACCCCCGCTCAATGGCGCACTGTGCGCCCTCCTTCTACCAAGGGGAATAAGGCCCGCCATTTGACCCTCGCATCAAACAGGCGTTTTCTCTTGCCGAAAGGCTTGAGATCACCCCTTTCATGGAGAATATTCACGGGCTAGACGTGATAATCCCGCTTGCTGGCCCTTCCTTGTACATGTCCGTGCCCCTGTCCCTGCCTCCTCCTCCGGTGGGTCCCCCTCCTCTCTCCCATATGATGTTCGATGCGGAGGCCTTCAGGTTTCCTGAAACGACCAACTCACTTAAGAGCTAGTTGTTTGGGTTGGAAAGAGTACTAGATGTGAGCCAAGCACTAGCTGTTGTTGGGAAAACTCCAGGAGGACAAGACTGCCATCTCCTGGTGGTTTATT
>JBBPTC010000576.1:0-15064 GCA_038093955.1 Boletus albobrunnescens
TCTGACCGGCTCGTGACATTACTGCGCGAAGCCACCTCTGACCGACTCGTAACATCGCTGTACGACGTCATCTCCGATCCCGACCCTCGTCTATCCTAGGCTACGCTCGTCCCTGCCCGGGCCAAGCGTAACACGTCATATCTGACTCTGACCTTTGACCAACCTAGGCTATGCTCGTCCTTATCCAGGCCAAGCATAACAAAAGATCGAAGCTACCTGAAAGGCCTACCATTGTGTAGTACGCCACCATTTCTTCTTCGAACAGATGTGGTTGACCCAACCATCCCTTGACCCCTATCCCTATCCCGTGGTATGCTCGATACCGCAACCTAGAACCTTTGCCCTCCCCCGAACCATTGAACTCTTCGTCCACTTCTTCTGAAAGTGAAGATCTTCACCTCGCCTCTCCTACAGACAAGGAAACTGTCCAGACACTAGTGCATGACTTCTCTGTGTCGCTAACGATACCTAGACCACCGACACCTCCATCTCCACCTTCTATTTCGAGGCAGACATCCCTCGCTACAGCGTTCCCCTACCCAATCACTAGACCACCTACTCCAACCCCTCCTGCTATGTTGTCCACCAGACACGTCGAACTTCGCATCGGCTCTTCTGAGGAGTATGATGGAAACCCAAAGAATGCCAAATCCTGGCTAAATGCTGTATGCACCTATCTCCTGACCAACGAGGATGTCTACAATACAAACGCAAAGAGGGTCGCTTTCGCACCTACATGAAGAAAGGCACCGCCTATACCTGGGCATCCACTTTTCGGGCGGATGCCTTAGACAACAACTTGTTTGGAACCATGTTGGACTTCAAGTCCAAATTTTTAGATGCCTTTGACCATGCCAGTACCAAGACCGACGCGATAACTTGGCTGGCCACTACTCAAATCAAAGATCGCAAAGTACTCTTTGAGTACATCACCGAATTCAAAAACCAAGTTGCGGTTAGCGGCATTACTGAGGAACTCGTCCTCATCAACTACTTCTCCGCTGGCATTCCTGAAAACCTCATGCGACAAATCTTAGCCATGGAAACTGTACCAACGAAAGTCACTGACTGGTACAAGAAGGCCATGGTCTTCAAACAGGGTGCTGACCAATCTGACCTGATCTGTGCCATGCACAGAAACCCCTCCTCGACCCCCCGCTTCTTCTCACATACGCACGCCAAAGAAAAGGATCCAAATGCAATGGACATTGATGCCGTCCGAGCACCTTTTCCTAAGAAGAAACTCACAGACGAAGAATGGATACAGTTTGCTAAAGAAGGACAATGCTTCAGGTGTCGCCAAAAGGGACACATAGCATACCGAACTTGTCGGGTCTGCACTGAAGAAAATGGAAAGAAAAGTCCAAAAGACAAAGAAAGACGAAAAGAATCTTCTAGACCTACCAAGGTTGGAAAATTGTGAAGAAGAAGAGGACACAGTAGGACGTGTCCAATTCAGACAGGGTTTTTAGAACAGAGGCCTCAATCGACGCAAGTACCCTCCTCTTCCTCCTCTCTTACATGCGCTCCTATACCTATATCCTCGAAATCAAAATCTCTTTAGATCCCAATACAAGTCATTGACCCCTTGCATGTTATGAAAGTTGTCGATACCCGTGCCCTAGTCGATAGCGGCACAGACATTTCCTGCATTGACTTCGGATTCATCCGAAAAAACTGACTACCCACCACCTGTTTACCAAAACCGATTTCCATTCGAAACATTGACCAAACTATAAACAGAAAAGGCCAGATCCGCTTCACCTCTGACCTATACCTTAACATCGAAGGAATAGCTCAAAAGGTGACCTTCTATGTCATAGACTATGGAACTGAGAATATGATCCTCGGACATCCTTGGCTAAAGAAAGCCAACCCCTCTGTCGACTGGAAATCGAACACCCTGACAATCAACGAGTCTGCAGACGAATCCAAAGGACTCTATCAATCTTATGCATCCAATGCTCTCTCCAATGACATGCTTCTGAACCAACATTGCCCCCCTCCTCAACACACCATGATCAAAGCAGCTGCTGCTGACTACCTCGAAAATTTTATTGGATATGAGTCTGAAAATGAATACGTCCAACGGGCCCGCGACGTCTACACCTGCAACCAGATCGTATGATTCAGCACCTATTTCTCCCCTCTCGGCGAAAGACCAGCCAAATTAACTTCCATCGCCAAAGTAACGTCAGCCATGGAGTTAGCCAGAGAGGCTGACAAGAACAAAAAGGAAACTGTCCTTCCCTCTGAATACCAAGAATATGCTTCCCTCTTCTCGAAGGAAGCTACTGACCACGTCCCTTCTTCTCAACCCTACGACCATGAGATCAATCTTGATGAGTCGTTTAAACCAAAGATCGGGAAAATCTACCCTCTAGCTCCTGAAGAAAAGAAGGCAACGGATGCCTTCATCAATGAAAATCTCGCCTCTGGGAAGATCCGTCCTTCCAATTCTCCCCAAGCGTCTCCCTTCTTTTTTGTCAAGAAGAAAGATGGTGGTCTCTGTCCTTGTCAAAACTACCGCTATCTCAACGAACATACCATCCGTGACGCTTACCCCCTTCCTCTCATCTCCGACCTCGTCGACAAACTCAAAGATGCAAAAGTCTTCACCAAATTCAATGTTCAATGGGGTTACAACAACGTTCGCATCAAAGATGGACACCAATGGAAAGCTGCCTTCATTATACATCATGGCCTCTTCAAACCAACGGTCATGTTCTTTGGCTTGACCAACTCTCCTGCTACGTTCCAACGATTTATTCAGGAACATGATCGCCAAAAGATGGCTCGTCATTTATATGGATGACCTCCTTATCTTTTCTCCTGACCAAACAACCCACGAAAAGTGCACAAAACGCGTTCTTCAAAGGATGCAAGAACTCAACCTATACTTGAAACTCTCCAAGTGTAACTTCGTTACCAAGGAAGTCGAATACCTTGGTATGATCATCCGTCCTGGTGAGATCGCCATGGACCCTGTCAAACTCGACGGTATCGCCAAGTGGCCAACCCCAGAGAAAGTCAAGGACGTCCGCTCTTTCCTTGGCTTCGCCAACTTCTATTGCCGCTTCATTCCACCATCACACGCCCCCTCATTGACCTCACCAAGAAATCCCAGGCTTGGGCCTGGACACCATCCTGTCAGAATGCTTTTGATCACCTCAAAGCCCTCTTCCTCGCAAAACCTGTTCTCTCTTTCCCAGATGTTTCTGCCCCATTTGCCATGACAACTGATGCTTCCAAATATGCCTCTGGAGCTGTCCTTCTTCAAACCGATGCCAATGGCGAGTGGCACCCTTGTTCCTACCTTTCTGAATCGTTCTCTCCTGCAGAAAGAAATTATAATATCTATGATCACGAACTCCTCACGATTCTCCAAGCCCTCAAAGCGTGGCGCCACTACCTCCTTGGCTCCGCTTTCCCTGTCCAGGTCTTCACCGACCATAAAAACCTGACATATTTCTGTTCTGCCCAGCACCTGAACCGTTGACAGGCCTGCTGGCTTCTTGATCTTGCAGACTTCGACCTCAAGATCACCCACGTTCCCAGCAAAGATCTTGCCGCTCCCGACGCCCTCTCTCACTGCCCGGATCTCCTTCCCGAGTCTGACAATGACAACCAAGGAACTGTCCTTCTTCCCCCCTCTCTTTTCGTTAACATGATCAACTCCACCATTTCTAGCGTCATCGAAGACGAATCGAAGAAGGACAACCTTTACCTCTTCATCCTCCAGTCCCTTGACAAGGGCCTACCTGCTCCCTTTCACTCCTGCCTCTCTGATTGGCAACTTCGTGATGGAATTCTCCTTTACAAGAACCGAGTCTACATCCCTCCCACTGAGGGTCTCCGTCGCTCCATCGTCTCCCATTGCCATGACCACCCTTCCGCTGGTCACCCCGGCTTCTTGAAAACTCGTCAGCTTGTTGCCACCGATTACTGGTGGCCAGGCCTTGCCACTCACGTTCGTTCCTTTGTATCTGGCTGTGCGACCTGCCAGCAGAACAAAGTCAATACTCATCTGACGTCGCCCCCGCTCCTCCCTATCTCCTCGTCCACCTTTCGTCCCTTCCAGCAGATCTCTTGCGATCTTATCACTGACCTTCCCCCATCTGCTGGCTTCGATTCTCTCTTGGTCGTGGTCGACCAAGGGCTTACTAAGGGGGTGATTCTTTGCCCAACCAAGAAAACTTGTACTGCCGAAGGAGTAGCCTCACTTTTCTTTATGAAAGTCTACTCACGTTTCGGCCTTTATGACAAAATCATTTCAGACAGAGGCCCACAATTCGCCTCTGCTTTTGCAAAAGAACTTGGGAGGATCCTCGGTTATGATCTCTCCCTCTCCACGGCATATCACCCTCAGACTGATGGCGAAATGGAATGGGTAAACCAGGAAATTGAAACTTATCTGCACATCTACTGTGGAAATAACCCCACCGCATGGTCCGAATCCATTATCCATGCAGAATTTGCCCACAATCACTGCCCTCACTCCGTCACCAGCAAATCCCCATTCTTCTTGATGATGGGATACGAACCCCGCGCCCTTCCTGATGTCATCGCCTCATCCAACTTCCCCGCTGTCGAAGAACAGATAAACTCTCTCACCGCCGCTCGAAACAAAGCCCTTGCCGCACATGAACTTGCTAGGCAAGTCATGGCTTCTCATTCCTGAAAACCGTTCTCCCCCTTCCAGAAAGGCGATAAGGTGTGGCTAGAAGCCTGCAACCTGAAATGCCACATCATCCACCCAAAACTTGCCCCAAAGCAAGAAGGACTCTTTACGATCACGAAGGTCCTATCACCCATCACTTATCAACTCCGACTCCCACAGATGTGGAAAATCCACCCTATGTTCCACGCTTCTCTTCTATTGCCTTATCATGAAAACCCCATCCATGGGAAGAACTTCCCTGTGCCACCTCCTGATCTGGTTGATGGTGAAGAAGAATACGAAATTGAACGGATCTTATGCCACCGCAGAGCTCCATCTTCCTGATATTACTTGATCCGATGGAAAGGATATTTGGCCGAAGAAGACTCTTGGGTTCCTAAGCGGAATCTGAAAAATGTACAGTCCGCTCTAAACAAATATAAAAAACTTCACTCTTCCACCTTCCCTTTCTTGTCCTCTTCAACCACCAACAAGAACAAAAACCATTATCGATAAAATAAACGAACAATGTCTTCCATGTCGAACCTTTACAAGTCTTCTTTCTTCTCCTCTGACACTACATTAGTTACTGAATCTTCCATTACCGTAGACACCCCTCCGCCTTCTAGCAGAACTACTCTCGCTGCCGATGAACACCTCCCCCCTACTGCCCAGGCCCCGCAAGTATTCGTCTGTGCTTCCACCATCCCGGTTGTATCTGTGGACGTCCCACTCTTCACTCACCGTTTGGTCGATGACTTCCCAGATGACAATTAGATCTACTGCCTCCACTTGTACTTCAGGGACTCGCACCTTGCAGTTCCTATCAATGCCCATCTCGACATGGGGTCCCCCCTTCTCGCCGTCTACACGGCAGCTCACCAAGTTGGCCAGCTAGAACTCCTAGCCAACCATTATTCCTCTGACCTGCAATTCGACTTCTTTAAATCCGTTATCAGAGACATCGTCAAGCAGCTGAACAACTCCATAAACATGCTCTCCCATCAGATGGGTTTCTTTGACTTCCTCGAAGACCTCAATCATTACCTCCGGGAGCTCAATGAACAAGAGCACCCGCCGTTCGTCCCTCTCTCCTCCCCTCTTGTCCCAATGATTCCATCAACCCCGTCTGCGTCCTCGTCGGCTCTCGAACCAGCCAAACTCGCCTATGCAGAACAAGTAGACCACTACTGGACTGGAGGAGATGGAAGTATCGCGCTCCTGTCCACCCATCCTCGCTTCACTGAAGCATGTCATCATTGTCATTGTCTAGGTCACTTTCAACATGACTGTCATTTTTATTGCTGCCCTTTCTGTCTCTGTTTTGCACCAGGTCATTCGCAACCCGCTTGCCCCTTGAAGAGAAGGTCTACCCCTGCTGCTCTGACCTCTCCTACCCCGTCTTCCTCATCTCGTTGCACCCGATCATCTCAGGTGTCTTCCTCGTTCTCTGGTCGTGGTACCAAATCTGTCAATTTTGTCGAACTGATTCCGGTTCCCCCTCCGACCCGGCCTCATACTCAACGTACTCCACGTCATCCTGTCCCTTGTCCTCCGTCTCCGCCAAGGTCCCCCTCACCTCCTGACTACAACGACGAATATGATTCCATGGCCTGGGCCAACATCACAGGATCCTCGGGGGGAGCCTATTTAGATTTATAAAGAGTAGTTTTAACAGGAGTTTGGAACATAATAGGGGGGTAATGTTATGATTTATTCTTTTCTTTACTCTTTTCTCTTGACTTGACTAGTCCTCGCCAACTAGCTATACTAACCCTCACTCGTCTTGGACTATTCCGCGCACTTAGCAGTACCACCCGCTAAGTCCCGAACCTCTTATCTTCTTATCTCTGATCATGTGTACATCATTGTTCTTCGTCGTTCCACGACCTTCCATTCCGCAGTTGCTTATTCAGACTTCTCCCTGCAGAATTCCCTTTCCTGTCTTGGTCTGTGTGCATTGGTACTATCTATATAAACCCTGCAATTGTGTCGTAGTACCTTAGCTTCGATCTCCTAGGTGTACATTCTGTAACCTAGTCCGAGTCTAATAAACTCCTCCTTTTCCTTTCAAAGTCTCACCTCCTCCGTTACAAGTCTTCACCACACTTTCAAGCGGTGTTCTTGATCTAGTCATCATTAAGACTATTGACTCAATGCTTACTCTTTGACTTCTCGATCAACTCGCGACATCACTGCGTGACGTCACTCTGACCTCAACCGACTCGTAACATTACTGTACAATGTCACCCTCGACCCCGACTGACTCGTGACATTATTGTACGACGTCATATCTGACCCCGACCGTTGACCAACCTAGGCTACGCTTGTCCTTACCTAGGCCAAGCATAACAGTAAACTTCATGGAACCCATCCTAGTTCCCCCTCCATCTCGTCCTCATACACAATGAACCTCTTGTCATCCTATCCCTTGTTCCCCTTCTCCACTGAGGTCACCCTCTGTTACACTTGGCCTAGATAAGGACGAGCATAGCCTAGGATGGTCAAAGGTTGAGGAGTGACGCTATGGTGATATCGTAGGTCAAGACTGGAATGGATGTCGTGGTGGTATCACGAGTCCGGACAGGAGACAATGTTGTGGTAATATTACAAGTCAAGGTCAGGAATGATGTCATGCAGTAATATCACAAGTCAAGCAGGAGAGAATGGTGGAATGCTGTTCATATAAGTAAGCATTGAGTCAATAGTCTCAATGACAACTAGATCAAGAACACTGCTCAAAGTGCAGTGAAGACTTGTAACGGAGGAGGTAAGACTTCAAAGAGAAAAAAGATGTTATTAGACTTTGACTAGGTTACAGGATGTATACCTAGGAGATCAAAGCTGAGATACTATGGTATGATCATGGGGGTTTATATAGATATGGCAACACACACAGACCAAGATAGAAAAGGGAATTCCGCAGGAAGAAGTCTGAATAAGCAGCTGCGCAATGGAAGGTCATAGAACGACGAAGAACAATGATATACACATGATCAGAGATAAGGAGATAAGGAACTTGGGACTTAGCGGGTGGTACAGCTAAGTGGCACAGAATAGTCCGAGACAAGAAGAGGTTAGCATAGCTAGTTGACAAGGACTAGTCAAGACAAGAGAAAAGAATAAATCATAATACCCTCACCTCCTGACTATAATGACGAATATGACTCTACTGCCTAGGCCAACATCACCAGATCCCCAGGAGGAGCCTATTTAGATCTCTAAAGAGTAGTTCCAATGGGAGTTTGGAACATAATGGGGGGATAATGTTATAATTTCTTTTCTTTTGTTTTGACTAGTCCTTATCAACTAGCTATGCTAACTTCATCTTATCTCAGACTATTTTACACCACTTAGCTGTGCCATCCACTAAGTCCCGAGTTCCTTATCTTCTTATCTTTGATCACATGTATAACATTGTTCTTCATTATTCCATGACCTTCCATTCCACAGCTGCTTATTCAGACTTCTCACTGCAGAATTCCCTTTCTTGTCTTGGTCTGTGTACGTTGGTATTCCTATATAAACCCCTGCAATCATGCTGTAGTACCTTAGCTTTGATCTCCTAGGTGTACATCCTGTAACCTAGTCAGAGTCTAATAACATCTCTTTTCTCTTCAAAGTCTCACCTCCTCCTTACAAGTCTTCATCACACTTTGAGCAGTGTTCTTGATCTAGTCATTGTTGAGACTATTGACTCAATGCTTTCTCATATGAACAGAACTCCACTGTTCTCTCTTGCTTGATGCATGACATTGCTGCACAATGTCCTTCCAGATCTCGACTTGTAATATTACTGCAACATCGCTTCCTATTCAGACTCGTAATACTACCATGACGTCTATTCCAGTCCCGACCTACAATATCACTGTAGCATCACTCCTTGTCCTTCAACCATCCTATGCTACGCTCATCCTTACCCAGGCCAAGCGTAACACAAACCAATTTCTATCTGAAACATTGATCAAAAAATCAATAAGATAGGCCAAATTCACTTCACCTCTAACCTTTATTTCAATATCAAAGAAATAGTCCAAAAGATGACCTTCTATATCATGGACTGTGGAACTGAAAATGTTATCCTTGAACTCCCTTGGCTAAAGAAAGCCAACCCCTTTGTTGATTGAAAGTTGAACACCCTCATCATCGATAAGTCTACAAATGAATCCAAAGGACTCTACCAGTCATATGCTTCCAATGCTCACTCCAACCAAACCCTTCTTGAATGACATTACCCTCCTCCTCAACATACCATGATTAGGGCCATTGCCACTGATCACCTTGAAGAGTTTATTGGATACAAATTCAAAAATGAATACATTCAAAGGGCCCATGACATCTACACCTGTCACTAGATCATATGATTTGGTTTCCAATTTGCTCCTCTCAGCTCCTCCATTGTTGCTAAGCTTACCTTCACCATGGAATTAGCCAGAGCAGCAGATAAAGACAAGAAGGAAACTATCCTTCCCTCTGAATATCAAGAGTATGCTTTCATTTTTTCAAAGGAAGCAACCAATCATGTCCTGCCATCTTGTCAATATGACCATGAGATTAATCTTAACAAAACTTTTAAACCAAAGATTGAAAAGATCTATCCCCTTGCTCTAGAACAAATGCTTTCATCAATGAAAACCTTGCTTCTGGAAAGATCCATCCTTCCAACTCTCCTCAAGTGTCTTCCTTCTTCTTTGCCAAGAAGAAAGACAGTGATCTCTGCCCATGCAAAGACTACCATTATTTGAACAAATATACTGTCCATAACATATATCTCTTTCCTTTGATCTCTGACCTTATTGACAAGCTCAAAGATACCAAGGTCTTTACTAAGTTTGATGTTCAATTGAGATATAACAATGTCCGAATCAAAGACAGACACCAATGAAAAGCCACCTTCATTATGCATTGCAGCCTATTCAAACCAACAGTCATGTTTTTTGGCTTGACCAATTCCCCCACCACATTCCAGTACTTCATGAACAATTTATTCAGAGACATGATTGCTGAAGGATGGCTCGTCATCTACATGGACAACCTCCTTATCTTTTCCCCAGATCAGGCAATCTATGAGAAATGCATAAAACATGTTCTTCAATGGATACACAAACTTAACTTGCACTTGAAGCTATCCAAGTGCAATTTTGCCACCAAGGAAGTTGAATACCTTGATATGATCATCTGTCCTGGTAAGATCACCATGGATCCTATTAAGCTCAATAGAATCATGAAGTGGCCAACCCCCAAGAAAGTCAAAGATGTACACTTTTTCCTTGGCTTCGCTAATTTCTATTGCCACTTCATACCCAACTATTCTATTCCACTGTCACCCATCCTCTTATCAATCTCACTAAGAAATTCCAGGCTTGGACCTGGTCTTCTTCCTGCCAGAATGCTTTTGATCATCTCAAAGCATTACATTTTCCTAATATATCCATACCATTTGCCATTACTACTGATGTCTTGAAGTATGCTTCTGAAGCAGTCCTCCTTCAAGCCAATACCAATGGCAAGTGGCATCCTTGTTCATATCTCTCTGAATTATTTTTCCCTGCAGAGAGAAATTATGACATCTATGATTATAAACTTTTTGTGATCCTCTATGCCCTCAAAGCATGGCACCACTACCTCCTAGGTTCCACTTTTCCAGTCCAGGTCTTCACCTACCATGAAAACCTTATCTACTTCTGCTCTACCCAGCACTTGAACCATCTTCAAGCATGCTGGCTTCTTGATCTTGCAGATTTCAATCTCAAGATAACCCATATTCCCAGCAAAGACATTGCTGCTCCTGATGCTCTCTCCCATTGCCCTAACCTTCTCTCATCATCCAATGAGGATAACCGAGGCACCACTCTCTTTCCTCCTTCTCTCTTTGTCAATATAATTGACTTCACCATTGCTAATGTCATTGAAATTGAGATAACCTCTACCTCTCTATCCTCCAATCTATCGATGGCCTCTTACAACTTGATTTCTACAAATTCTGACTCACTTGCATTATGTAAGGCTTTGATTATATCTGTGACATATTTTTTTCACCTGCCTTTCACTAGATTTATTTTTTCAAAATATAGTACAATATTTACCCCCAAAAAATCAATCCATCTTACTGAAGATTAGATGCTGAATCCATAAAGCAGCTGTTGTATAGCACAAGACAGCTCAAGTAACTCACTCAATAATTTGCAGGCTAATGTCACATAATACAAATAATTGAATGGAGATTGGTAGCAGGTTGTAGCCACTCTAGGACCCTTATG
The DNA here is from genome assembly GCA_038093955.1 of Boletus albobrunnescens. Taxonomy (NCBI): domain Eukaryota; kingdom Fungi; phylum Basidiomycota; class Agaricomycetes; order Boletales; family Boletaceae; genus Boletus; species Boletus albobrunnescens. The sequence continues at coordinate 10,921 of JBBPTC010000576.1, forward strand.
CCACTCAAAACTTGTTAAAATAATACTACCTATAGTAGCACAACTCCAAGTTTTATTGTTCACAGTAAATCTTGGTTTGCATGTCCATCACCTCCTACTGTCACTAGATCTCTTGTTAATGGTCCTACATTAGCTCCTGTTAATAGACCATTATCTTTCATTGCTTATACTAAATTTTTTGACTGTTCAGCTATAGACTTATACTCAAAAAAGAAAATTCTCATTCCTGATATATTGTTGGGCTCCAAGGCCAAAGAAGAGAAAGTTAATTGTCATCAGTTATATTGTACTAAATGATGGGATTTCTCCAAACCTAAACTTTGACAACAACAAAAACAACCCTCTTTGCAACTTTGGAGATCCACAAAAAGTTCCTACTACTACAAACATATAATACTTCTTCTCTCAAATGTCTAAAGGTATAATTTGTAACTATTACAAGTAAGTTAAATTTCTCAAACTTGTCCAATAAATATTAACAACTCCATTTCATTTAGGGTGGCCTAGGAGGCTAGTCCTATTACTTGGAAAAACAATCATTTGAAGTGCCAACAACCTCAACTCCTGATTGGGCAAGAAATCTATCACAAAAAATGCCAACAACTAATTCTTAATTGCAACAAACATCCAGACTCTCACAATCTTCCTCACCAGATCATCCTGCCTGGCTGCAACTGGAATAGATTGACTTTCTATTGTTTCTTGTCATTATAAGGTATATCCTTGGATTCCATCTTGTATGAAGTTCTGATAATTTGTTCTAGTTCTTTACAATCCTGAGGAAATCTGTAAAAACACCATTCATCCCCAAAGTCTAGGATATATATAATGTGAAAGATGTTTCTCTCAGCATCAAAAGCAAACTTTGCTTGTAGGACAACTTGGAGGCCAGCAGCAGCTATTTGTATCACTATCTGGTCACTTTTTGGTTTCAATTCCACTATACAGAGAAGTTGGCAGCAGGAATGCAGCAAGAAGAGGGAAAAGTCTGGTATGTGATGTTCTTTGAAAATTCCATCATTGGCTTCCAGAAGTCTTTGTTTGGTAGAGGTTGTCAAGGTCAATGCTTGTATCCTCATTGACTTGAAAGCTTCAGTCATTATCTAAACAAGTAAAGTTAATTCTAATTCCAAGCAACAGCTAAGTGAATACCCAAGTCATCATCAACTTCATTATTTTTCAATATTTTTAAAACATATGAATAATTGCTCTTTATAATCATATTGATCAAAATCACCTTCTTTAATATCTTACTCTTGCCAAATCAAATAACTGGCTGATATGGATCAACTCTGTTAAAAAATTATTAGTCAGTCTATTAATTTTCTATACAAGCATATCATCCTAGTCTATTCTACATTCAAAAACAAGAGTACATATATATAGATGTTGGACCCCAAGAACTCTATGCAAATTCTATTATGAATTGATTAACCTAATAGTCCATTAGTTTGAGATGTCATCTAATAGGATAAGATAAGAACTGGCTCAAAGTTCTTAACCACTTTCTTGAAAAATCTCCCTTCTATTCCTCTCATAACTCACTATTACAGCTTCTATCTAAATTTCATTGACTAACTTCCTTTATACACTCTTACATAGGTTTGCATAGAGCTAAAAAGCAAATTTGATTCCCTTGCCTAAATCCCATATTTTAATGCTGATTGCATGTAGTACATCAGAAAGATGCTCAACTTCAAATGGAATAACATTCCTATAGAAAAGTAGGCCCTATAACATGCTAGTAAGTCATAATTGACCATTACTTGTAACGTGGAAGTGTAATTTCGAGAGTTTCGAGAAGTCAGCAGTCATTTGGACACTTCTGATGAAGAGGAACTTGAGCAGACACGAAGTCACTTCTCAAGGTCTTCCTAGGATGGCATAGAAACTACACTTGATTGCATTGAACTAGCTTAGGGCTATAGTACATGGGCATCTGGTATATAAGCTATAGGTAGTCTAGCTGTGCTTCTATGAAAGGTAGAATAGAGGTGGAGCTCCATATCTACAAAAGGAATCAGAATCCCATAGGCATTCCACATTCTGCTGATTCTGCTTGGAAGGAGTGGAACTCCATTTATACTAAATGGATCTGCATCAAGTATATCTAAAAGATGGGTTATGAGAGAAACCCATGAGGAGGTAAGATATCTGGATGAAAACACTAGTGGGAAATGGTAGACCAGGGGCAATCCCAAGTGGGATTCCAACGAGAGGCATAGTGGAAAGAAGAAAAGAGATTGGATAAGTCTCAGGGCTTACCTGTTAACCATAACATTACCTCCCTATACCTTCCAAGACACCATCTTGGACCTTATTCAAACTCATCTCCCTCATTGACCACATAATTGGTGAGGTTGAATGAGGGGTCATCCCAAAAGGGGCATTCCCCTAGGTCATGCCTGTGTTCCCTGCACGAGCAACAGATCTGCCTTGGGTAGCGATACTGCGAGTGACCTGGCATGGTATAGCGACAGATCAGACAGGTGTAGTGGAGGCAATCAGGGCAGAGGTGTCCTCATCAGTTGCACATGAAGCACTGTGGTTGGCACCTCAGATATGGCGAAGACAGGGGGAGACGATCGATGTTAATTGGGTTGGTTTCAGAACCCAAGTCAACGGACATCGCTTGTGTTGGTGATGTGTAGGGATGGGTTTGGTGTGGCATAGCTTGAATGCAGTGGGAGGAAGGGAGCCCTTCCTGGAGAAGTACCATCCTGGCCCTTTGACGACGGGAGCCAGAGGGTGTCGGAGTGGCTGGACGCAGTTTGACAGGGAGGGGGTCCAGGAAAGGGGTTCTAGCTGGGACGAGGGGTATGGTTGCAAGGAAGGCCAGGGCATCTCACTCAGAGACAGGAGGCTGGGAGCAAACTCCTCCAGCAATTCCTTGAGGGTCAAGGGGCAGGGTTCTAGTAGTATGGATGGCAATGCTTGATATCGGTTGGAGATGGAAGAGTGGCAGTAGTGGGCTCTGATATAAGGGTGGATTCCTCAGAGGAAGAGTTATCCCAGTTGTTGACATTCCAGTTGTCCACGATAGGGTCATTGGATAGGTAGTAGAGTCAGTCATGGAAAGGTAAGGCATTGAAGACAGGGTGGAGAATGGAGAATACGATGAGATGGGGAAGGTCATTGAAGATTCTTCCCATACCATGTTGATCCATGGCATCAAGGATGGAGGCTCTGGCCTCAGAGAGGGCTTGTCCCATTGCGTGGGAGTAGATGGGGGAGGTATGCTCTGGTAAGAGCTGTGCATGGACGGTCTGGGCAGCTGCATAGGAATAGAAGATATCCACTAGTGAGACGAGTGTTCCATTCCCAGAGAATTCTAGGATGAGGCATAGGACGTCAGAGGCAACTGGATTCCCCAACAGGGTAGTATAAATGATTCTGTGGTTTCGAAGAGAAAGTCGGTGGAGGCAAAGGGATACTCAAATGTTGAACTCAGTGGCGGAGACATTGTTGAAAGGGGAAGACATGGATATTTTATCAAGTGGTTAGGATGGAGGAAAAGCGAACAGATTCCTGGCCTTATATTCATCCAGGAGTTCCTTGGCATGTCCTAAATTGTTTTCTGGTTCCCAGGTATTTTCGGACGATGGGTACCCTTTCCACTTGACTAGAAAGGTCCAACGCAGCATGGCTCCCTGATGAGATAGGATCTGTTCAATTTCAAATTCTTCTTCTCCATCTATGAGATCTGGCAGAAGCAGAACGAAGTTCATTCCGTGTTCCATTGTCTCTCTATATGGGGAAAGGAGTGAAGCGTAGAAGGCATTGTGAATCTTTCACATCTTCAGCAGTTTTAATTTATAGGAGATGGGAGAAATTACTTGCGTAATCTCAAATGGTCCTTCCCGTCTAGGGGCCAATTTCTTAGAAGGGTAGTAGAGGCAAAGATTTTGCCCTTTCAGCCATACTCTATCCCCTACTTTCCATGGTTTGAAATGAGAGGTTACTCGTTCCTTCATAAACTGTTGGGCCTTTTTGTAAGCTTCATGGGCCTCCTGAAACGACCAACTCACTTAAGAGCTAGTTGTTTGGGTTGGAAAGAGTACTAGATGTGAGCCAAGCACTAGCTGTTGTTGGGAAAACTCCAGGAGGACAAGACTGCTGTCTCCTGGTGATGTATTGGGCTTTA
>JBBPTC010000578.1:1865-12989 GCA_038093955.1 Boletus albobrunnescens
CAGCACTCAAACCTGATACGTTTCCTCTTCATGCCACATCTCTCATTCCCGCCAGAAATTCGACTTCAGTCGCGCAGTATGGGTAGGTGATGGATCTGTTGCGTTGGACATTGGGATTCTTCTTCAGACTTTGAGCAGCGTACGACTCGCCTCGTCTTCGGCCGCGTCTGAGAGCGTGATTGCTCGGGCTCGCCAAACTATCGATCACGGTCACCGACAAGGCAAAATAAATCTCCGATTGAATAATCTATGGCAGCAGCTGCTCGGCATGTTTGCGGCAGTTTGTACAATTTCTGACTCAGCTGCGGCACGCCCGGCAAGTGCCGCTACACAGCCTCATAAATCAAGGGTGACAATCCGCTCGTTCACCCTACGGCGTCACCCTAATTGCTAAAGTACTTTTATTTCCACGGAGAGCCTGTCCGACTAGGCCCCACTCACCTACTAGCCTTGTCGTCGCTTCGCTGATTAGCAGAATGTTTGGGGTGCGACTTGAAGGCGGGGCAGCTTACACCGTCTCATCGATCGACTCCCATTCCAAGGTCTAGACACGTTTACTGGGCTTGCCGATAACCAGCACAAAACGACTTTTCGTCATGTCCGCCACAGCATCGTATGCATCCGGATGCGCGTGTTCATGGTGCGTCGCTCAGCTGCTGTTGCCTTGCCTATTCGATTGGGTTGCACTACTGGAGTCGCCCACCGTTGATCATATCACCCGATCAGGTGGGTGGATAGGCCTAGGATCATTATCGTCGTTGACATGGAGGATGTATACCCAGTCCCAGGATGTCGGTTGGGTCTACTCGATGGTACTACACTGGGAATGAAGGCGCAATTGCATATCCGTGGATTCCGGGTAAAAGGACTCCTTTGATAATCCTCCCGCTTTCCATGCGCTTGATCGCCACTGATGTCGGAGGCCCACCAACTGAACGGCACGAGAAGCATTCTCCCACCAACGATCTAACAGAAAAAGGTTAGATTGGTATTGTTGGATTCAGGCTCCGTCACAGCCTTTTCGCGTATAGTACGCATGTACGTGGGGTGTAATGGAAGTTTGCCACTGAAAAGGTAGGTTCGCTCCATGTTCGATCAAAGTGGGTAAGAAAATATACTGACTCATCTGAATCCATGGGCGCAGTCTTGTGTGTATTAGTAAAGCTACGGCGGTTGTAACGCACCTCACCCTGCTTCTAGCGTGCGGTGACTGGGCGGCATAGAACGTAGAACGTCCCTTGTAGTGGCGGTTCACATGCCTGAAACTCTTTTTTTCGCCGCTTTTTTCGGAACCTCATACTGGAGTAATTAGTTGTGGCGAAATTTGGTTTGGTCTGTGCTATCATAAAGGGATACGTAACGACGTTCCATGCAGAAAGGCAGCCAAACGAACCTCTTTGAGATTAAATTTCGAAATGGCTACGGATGGATCATGGCATCATGGCATGGGTGGTTCAAATCTCGGCGGCTTTAATGGTATCGGGCAGACGTCAAGGGTGTACGGCTAACATCAAGGAGCCTCTCATGCGTCGTACTCCAATTTCTTCATCTCCTCGAGTGTCTGTTTCAAGCTACAAATGAACACAAACGTCAGCTATCCCAGTTCCGCATACAAGAGACTGGCTCCCTCGGAGGCACCACGTCGACAAAAAGATTTGGCCAGGGAAGATGGATAGTCAGTTCCCTCGAGTCGTTAGGATGAAGACATGTACTCAGGTAGTCCGACGGCATCCATACACCATACGCCCGCTGCGTCTGCAGACTGAATCGAATGACGGTCAGCACAAGTGTCCCCACGACACGAGAAGATCTCAAACGCGCACGAAACCCGGCATAAACCGCTAACTTGTTCGTATCGTTGGACATGGCACAGATCAACCAAAACCCCAACGTCTGCGATAGGATCTGGGGTCAGTTTAGACGGCAGCCAAGTGGTCGTAGAGCTCGGGCTTCCAAAGGAGAGCGCGCTTCGTTCCATCAGCTATAAGGAGTGGGACGGTAACTCTGATGAGGGTAAGCATTAGGAAACCGATCTAAGTGGAGGCGTGCATTAGGCCAGAAAAAAGACATCGACCGAGAACATACACATGTCCCATTTTCGACTAGTATTAAAATTCAAGGTGGTGCTCATAGCAGCTTCGTGCCAGTAGCTGTTGACAGATGAGACAAGAAAGCCGAATTCTCAAGCAAATAATCGTGCCATGAAGACCTTCAAGCTCGCTCCGATGGATGTACTACTACTAGGGAATAACTTTAATTTGGTCAGATGGATACGACACAGCCACAGACCCAATCTCTCAGAGGCACGACCATGGCCTCCTCATCCTCGTCCGCTACGGTCGTCTTCACCACCCAAACTCCCTATGTCCTCCCCTCCCAAAAATTTATGATCCCGCTCGACTGGAAACGCTACCAACTCTCGCAACTCATCAACAAGGCCCTCTCTCTCGCAAAACCCATCCCATTCGACTTTCTCGTTCGCGGCTCGATTCTACGCACCAGCCTCGAAGACTGTCGGGCAGAACATGGTATTACTGAGGTACGTATCGCGTCCGGGAGTAGCCTAGCTGGGGCACCACGACTCTTGTTGATGGCCAAGGCTAGGAAGACACGCTCGAGCTCGAGTACTTCGAGTCGGTGTTGCCGCCGCAACGTATGACGACGCTTCCGCACGAAGATTGGGTCTCGTCCATTTCGTGTCGTATCCCACAGTACGCCTCTCGTTCATGCACTTCCATCGCACCCAAACATACCGTTTTCACAGACACCTTATGACTGCCTCGTATGACGGCCACGTCCGTCTCTTTGACTACGCGCAAAAGCTAGCCCAGGACGTCCCGGCACATCAGGCCCCCATCACGTCTGTCTGTGTCGTCCCGTCCCCGGCATCGACGGACGAGTCTGTGCTTGTTGCGAGCGCCTCGCACGATCTGACGGGTGCTCTCACCCGTGTCTCCCTCTCACCTGGCGCCTCGCCGTCATTCCAAACGCTTGCCTCACTCCACCTCCATACCTCTCCTCTCTCCTCTATCACCTCTGACCATACCGGTTCCCATCTCCTCACCGCATCCTGGGACCACCTCATTGGCGTGTGGGACACGACCATCCCTACCCGAGACCAAGTCGCGCCCACATCCGACCCCGACCGCAAAAAACGGCGCAAGGTCGCCAGCGAGGCCGACCCCGCCCGACCACCACGCAAAGCACCCACGACCGTCCTCAAGTCGCACACGGCGCGCGTCTCCAAGGCCCTCTTTTCGCCCAGATCGACCACACGGGCCTACAGCTGTGGATTCGACGCGACGGTGCGGACGTGGGACATCGAGATGGGCGTGTGTCTCGACACGATCGTACGTCCCGCTTTCCCTTTTTCTTTTCTTTTCGTTTTGTTATCGTACCCCCGTCGACAAACGACCGTTGCGTGTTGTCTAGGCCGTTCCTGAACGACCGATGCTCGATCTGGCGGTGACGCAGGACGGGCATACGGTCCTGGCGTGCTCGACGGACCGGACCGTGTCCATTTTTGATCTCCGCTCGCCCTCGCTCGCGAGTACGGCCGGGACGCTCGTGCACCCCGCTACGCCGTCTTGTCTAGTCTATCCCGGTGCGTCGTCCTCGTCCTCGACGCTGGGCGCACCACCGCAGGTGTTGACGGGCGCGTACGATGGGATCGCGCGTCTCTGGGATCTGCGGAGCCTCAAGGGTGCCGTCACGAGCGTCAAAGCGTGGGACGGCGTTGCGCCGAAAAAGATTCTAAGCGTCGACTGGGCCGGCGAGGTCGTTGGCGTCGCCGGGGAGGGCGGTGTCGAGGTGTGGCGGGTCAGCCAGGGGGATCGGGTGCTCAGTCGGGGCGGGCAGGCGGGTGGTGTAGTGTAGCGTAGCGTAGTCGTGAACCAACGTACGGCGGCCATGGAACCCCTACCCCCCGAGGAATCGGCTTGAAGATCATCGATCATCGATCATGATGCGTTTTGACCGGTCCCCCTAGAGCGATGCACCCCTCGGTGATCGGCAAGGTACTACCCGATCCTGGTGAGATTGAACGGTCGGTGTGAACGCGAGGCAGCGGGCAAAGCGGGCAACATTCGGGCCCCAAGTTCGTATAGAGGCTACAGCGCAGACGTCCATGTGCCATCGCAAGCATGGATTATCAAGGGTATACAAACGTAAAAAAAAAATGGGGTCATGTGTACAAGCGACAAGCAAAATGATGGAATAAAACAAGGAAAAGAAGGGCGATCATAGATCCGTGCTAACAACGCAGTGCCAAAGATAAAAAGATCAAACGAGAGAAGGAAGGAACCGAAAAAAAAAAAAAAAAAAAAAAAAAAAGGGTGAGAACATCCATGACGGATGCCGACCTTCACATCTCAGCCAACTCGATTTCTTCGTGCCGGTGCCGCCTTACCTCCTCTATTCGCCCGTCCGCAGATAGCTGTAGCGACGAATCTCGTTTCGATGTGGCGTCCACCGTACACATGCCAGGCATTTGCCCATGAGAATAAGACACGTCCGACGCAAATTCAATGTCGGAAAACCGTGCGATATGGATATCGCAGTCGACGTTGGCGGTCGTCGAGCCCACCGACGACGTGCTGCTCATCCACCCCTTTCCCAGGGCCTCTCTATATATGATCAGCAGCGGGGCAATCAACTGGACGAGCACAGCCAAAGAAAGCGACATGAGCACGAGGTAGTACAGTGGGAAAGTGGGCTCCACCGCCGCATAAGTGGCAGGGGGGAGATGAAGCGGCTCACCTGAGCTTCGCCCGCAACTTGCACGAACGTGAAGGAGATGGTGTTCTGCATCAGATACGGGATGAAGAACAAAAGTACAAAGGTGGTGTAGACGGCTGCGGACTCGACGAGCATCGCGACGACCGTCGTGCACTCGGTTGCATGACCTGGTCCGAGCAGTTGGACCATGGTGCGACGGTAAAGTAGTATTCGAATGGTAATAAGGATCGTGAGTGCGATATTGATAGTGAGGGAGACGCAGAGGTAAGGAGCGGTCCAATTGATGGAGCCACCGGCGTTGATGTACGGCGATGATTTTGGGGAGGAGAGCTGTAAGAGGAAAAATGTACCCAAGACTGCCAGACAGCGTGAGCAGGCAGGCATGCGTTCCAGATTAGAAAATCTTTTCATTTCAGTTGGACGAACCGCGATCCTCACCGTAGGATGTGAGTTGCGTGAGACACGTGCCAACGAGGACGACGCGTGCTGGCAAACCCCCGATACCTTTGTAGATGATGATACACCGCCAAACCTGAAACGTGGAATGATCTGGGTATCAGGAGATACATACATACAACGCCGACTGGAAGACGTACCAGCATCGAGTCGGCAAGCCAGTTCCCAAGAACATAGCACACGTTCCCGACCTCATCCGCGCCTACCGACCACATATCTTGCTCGTACGCGCTTGGGCCTCCAGGGAACGCACGATAATTGATGAAAGCGTACTGCGTGAACAGCGAATTGGACCCAAGCAGGAGGGACCCGACCACGAACAGGACGCAGACATAGAGGAGAAAAAACAGGTTTCGTCTACGACTTGAACTCTTGTGTTTGAGTTGATGCCAGAGAGCACGAAAACAGAGCCAGAAGAGGGCAATGACGATGCCATAGCCCGCCCCAGTGATGAGTGCGCCGGCGAGCCATGCCTCCTCTGCGAATATTTGGGGGCCAGACTCTGGTGGGGTTTCCGACATGTATGTAGGGGGGCCAGTATAGCCCACCCTCGTCGATGGTGCAATGCGACGGTGGAAGGAGAATAAGAAAGGACTGGGAAATCAGGCGCGGGGATGTCGTGGAGGTGGCGATGTGCTGGTCTCGGGCGATGGCGGTCGGTTAGCATCCAAGTAGCGCCGGTTTACCGAAAATGATCCTACTACCCTGCCAAGACCTCACGTTAAGTTAGCTGCCAGCGAACACGACTTTGACTTTGACTTGATATTCTTGCCCGGTTTTTTTCGATTTGAAGAAGCTAGTTCATACACGCTGACCATGGCTACGTTGGAATCGTCGAGAGAAAGAACGGGGAGAGCTACTAGTAGTACAATACTAGTAAAACCGGACATTCAAAATATTTCTCCGATTGGCTTCTCAGCCGAAAAAAGTATCGACACAGCATCAAAATTTCTCGTGCTGGTCACCAACCCAACCTTGCTTCTGGACCGGCTGAGATTTGCACCGCTGAATCTCCGGTCGAATGACTACCACCAACAAGTACAGCATCGTCCCACACCCATAGTTGTTTGATTCCAAGCCTTCCTATTACCGCCGAAAAACGGCGACCCGCCGGGCCGCGCAGCTGGCGAGAAGCCACTTTCGGCACGGACCGAGCTGGATGATTGAGGGTTGGCGTTCTTGTACGGCAATGGGGACGACCACATAACGGCCCGAAGCCCTGACAGCGTCACTGGTACTGTAGGACCCGCCAAAACATTACATGAATCCAACGTTAACAAACGTTACCACTTCCATGATTACGTAAACTATACGAAACAAGTGGTGCATTAGCCTCGGAAACAAGTTGGTCTCACTCTCTCACTCTCTCCCGAATGTGGGATGCTATCTTTATGTAACGGAGATTGCTCGTGTACAGTCCCCGTGGCCGCAGTACCAGAAGGCGTAAGCACGGTCAGTTATCGTACACTCTACTAATACAAATACGGCTCCCAGGCCGTTCCAGCGCCGCCATCATGGCGAGTGAGTATGCCTCCACATCACCACGTGCAGCACCGTGCCCCGTATGCCCAAGATCCGTGCCCAAGGTTCGTCCCGTCCCATCGGTTCAGTCTCATCCACCTCTGGGAACCCCTTCAGCGGGGTGACGTCTGGTCACCAACCCAACCGTCCATGTTTCAAACTGCTACAAGTGCGTCCTTGCACGCCCCGAAACTCGCGTTTCATAGATCTATCTCCCCGAGGGCGGGCATGGATGACGTTGAACTCTCTCCGTGGAACCGGGGCGCCGCAGCACAAGTCTATACAAATCACCCGTGTGCTCATACATATGCTTAACACCTGTCATCCCATAATCACCGACTGCGACTGGCTCACCAGTTAGTCGTCTCTACGTCACTGGAGGTGCATAACAATCACTAACAAAGAGTCTGCTGACGACGACGTCATATTTTCGCCACTAACATAATAATCCGAATCGCCCCTACCCAGTTCCAGGACGAGTGACAAGATTCTTGGCTTCCTGCCAAAGAAAGGGCGCCTGCAGCGTACGTCAGAAATTCAACTCACCCCGTTCGACTGGGTTCATTTCAGGCTCGCGTGAACGTTTTGCACTACACGTCACCTTGTAGCATGCTCGCCGGTCATATCGATATTTCAAGGGCGTAACGAGGAGGACGCCAGCGTTTGGAAGACGTGGCATCCGGCGGGATAAATCAACGTCAATCGATATTATATGGAGGGAACAGCAAAGGATTCGATACTCTCTAACTGAATGGTCCACGGAAACATCGCGTTCCCCAGATTACAAACCCATCAGGTGCTGTATTTCGTTCAAAACTCTCATTTGTTCAACTCTATAGTGGTCGTCCGTGAGCGTGAGCACGTCCGGGTCCTCGAACGTCAGAAGCTGGCGGTTGTCACGGTCGTATTGCGGCCAAAAGACGTTGTCCAACAGGGACGGAGCCGCTCCGGGAGGATGACCATCGAAGGGGACGTTGGGATCGAGAGTATATGCAAAGTTGACTGGATAGGCAGAGGTTGGTCGAATGGGTACACGGGCAAAATTCGAATGTGGGACGTACCCAGTGCATCAGTCCCCACCCAATCAGAATGTCCTGTAATGTCAAAGAATTCCTGGAAGTCACTGCCGTGGAAGGAACCGAGGGTTGGAATACTTTTGTTCCGCTTCCAGACTGTATCGACCAGTCATTTAGCTGATGCCTATGAATGCACTCGAACTCACGATAACTCCAAACGTCCTGTGTGCGAGATAGATGGTTCAGGGTGTACCGTCGTGGAGCCTGGAAGTAAAAGTCCCCCTGGAACGAAGATATCCGTTTATATTCAGGCCTAGTAAACATGAGAAAACCGTCGCTGGATAGACCGCGACGCTACGCACGTCAGAGTGTCATTCGTCCCGACGTTGTATGGAGATCCCTGCAGAGAGACGTAAGATATCGATATCACAGGGAAAGCAGGCAGGACTGGATACTCACCAAAGCTGGGTCCTCCCCGTAGAGCATCCCAACCTTTTGGACAAGCTGCTCAGGGACATCGACGAGGAAGCTAGTAAATCGTGATTGTGTGAGTGGAGACATGGTACACCGCCGGGTCCAGTCAGCTTACTTCGACTGTAGGTACTCCATGAACTCCTCATTTGTCCTGTCATGATCCTATCGGTCAATCACGCTCAGAAGGACATGGCATCGTGCTCACGTCACATTCAGGCTGGTGAGTGAGAAAAGTCTGAAAGGCATGAGTCAGATGAATGTTTTAATACATACACAACCTACGTTCCCTCGTCGTCAACATCCCCGAGAATCGCGGGTAACTACCAGGTGTTTCAAACGTCATGTATAGTCTGATCTCACGAACCTACCCGCGCATATTTGCCTTGACGCAGCGACTCTCTTGTCGACTGTTTCAAGAAGATACCGTCAACAAGGGGCCCCCACGAAATGTTACCCGCTTGGTAAGAAAATATACCAGGGATCTGCAAGACCGCGTTGTAGATCGATTCGTATGGAGCTTGACGAAGGCAATCCAATGTGTCGGTCGCAGTGGTGCAGTTCGTTTGCGCCAAGAGGAAATCGTAATTTTCTTGGGCACGTGGATAGGTGATATCAAAATTCGGGACTGAAGAACCAGATGCCTGAACAGCCCCATTAACTCGAAACGATGTTGAGCACGTGATGTATTATATATACCATGACTCCTCCTTGGAACAGTCCGTCTGACTGACCATCATAGGCAACCATCTGTAGTAGTACAGACATTGCACCGGCGCTCTCGCCCCATCTAGGAACATAGCACTTCAGTTCCACTCGGAGGGACTTAACCTCCATCACTCACACAATCACCCGTTCTGGATTTCCTCCAAATAGACAAATGTAATTTCTCACCCATTGAAGGGCCAAACGTTCTGTATAGCTGCATCAATACCCGCAAATGAAAGGTATATGGGAACCTACGGTCATAAAGGCCGAAATTCCCGAGCCCTGCCGCTTTTACTTCTTCGCCACCGAGGAATCCGAATGCTATTTTGATTAAAGTCAGCCGTCGAGCCTCTAGGTTAGATGAAGACCTGCCATTCAACCGGTAGGTAAAGGAAACGAAGATGACAGGCATATTCAAGCTCATTGAGCGTGAAACGATCTGAGTACCGTTGTATCCCGACGGATCTCCGGTTTCAAAGCCACCTATTGTACGAGTGAGCGTCACATCGTCCATGAGTTTGGAAGTAGTACCGCCGTGTATCCACTACACTCGGATGAGATCTTCTGAGCTTCACAATTTGACAAATGACCAACTTACAGCGATGACAGGAAGATCAGCTCCGGCAGGGACGCCCGCAGGTTTCACGACATTGAGATACAAACCTACGCGTCTTGTGTGAACAAAGGACAGGCTACACAAAGTATACGAAAACCTACAGTCCTCCGAAGCATTGGCTACCAAAGTGCCAGGTATGAGCTCTGCGATGTACTGGAGTGCACCGCTGAGCGCGGGGTTGCCAAAAAACGCTCCTGTTGTGGGTTGCTGAGGGCAAACATTGCCAAACCAAGTCGCGTTTCGGATGCCAGTGAAAGGTTGTGGGGGCACCGGGTTATTGAAGCGAAGTTGGCCCATACTGGAATCTTATTAGATGCGCAAATGAGTTGATATCCTTCGAACTCACGGTGGTTCTGCGAAGGGCATTCCGAGGAAAGACTCGGTGTCTCCGGCAGAGTCGAATCCTTGGAACGTCCCGTAGTCTAGAGTGACCATAGGCGCACCCGCTGACCTGCACGTTGGCACACTGAACGTGAGGGCGAGCACACAAAGGACGAGTGGAATAAGGGAGCGGATTAACACCATCTGAAATGTGGGCCCACCAGCCTGAGCGGAAACTTGCTGTTCAAAAAACTGTACTGGCGCATTTATAGACGACACGCTTGGCAGTGGGCGGACGCGTCACGGTATTTCCCTAGATCCAACGAAGATGGTGCATGGGAGCAATATGTTGTGTACGAAGCCCGTGACAGGTGTCATGATCGTGCTGATGCTCTCGGAGGGCTGTCTAAAGACCCAAGCTGAAGGGCTCGATACCCCGGGAAACGTGTAGCAACCGCGGTGCCGCGGGTCCTTGATACACGAAATGGCCAAATCATGTCTGCATAATAGTTTTAGGGGCCCTTTATGAGGTTACCGGCCTACTCCTTGTCCCACTGCGATATGAGCACATTGATTGCAATGCCCGCCAAATTCCCAGGTATTGGCAGCACTTGTCGCCGTCCTTGGAAATGCAAAGTCGTGCTGTGCGCCCAAGGGCGATCAAGAGACCAGAAGGCTCAACAGAATGGGTAAGAATTTCTGGATACTAATGACCATTTCGAGAGATACCAAACCTTGACAAAAGACCATCCTGAGGTTGAAACTTGGGTCACAGTTGCAACGTCGATGGCTCAGTCCATGAGCCCAACTGTGTGAACGCTACTAGAGTCGGCGGCGGGCAAATAAATCGGAAACAAACATGCAGTGCGGGTACCTTTCAGTGACCATGGGCCCCCGCCCTATACCGTGTGACTCGGGGCTAGCTCTGTCGGTTGCTAGTCGTCATTTAGACCTCTCACTGTGCGATGCGTGTTCATCGCGTCCGACTCGCGTGTGTTGGATCCCGCTAGGGAATCCCGGGGTCACTCTCGCTTAAGCATTGAACGTGCAAGGTGGTGGTGGCAAGGGAGGAAATTTTTAATAGCCACTGCAGTGATCACGTATGGAAGTCTTCCTGACCCCGGTGCATAGGGCTGGCCAGGTTGCATTATGTATCTATGTATGTCGGGGTGAGGCGTTAGAGCATGTGTCCTGGCGAGTCGCCGATTAGCCAATGCATAGCCGATGCAGACGGATAACACAAAAAACATTCAATAGAAATAACCTCAAATCGCCTTG
>JBBPTC010000582.1:0-14959 GCA_038093955.1 Boletus albobrunnescens
ACAATCTCTTCTGGACTGCGAGGACGACCACAAGGTATCCGGGTCGTCGGGTCTCGTTGCAATCCACGGAATGACGAAGGATGGGAAACATCCGAGGGTGCCTTTGAGGGACGACCTTTGAGGAACTCGTTCCGCGCCACTTTAATCGGATCCCAATCGTCACTCAGATCTTCTCCTGCAATCACTCTGCTAGAAACAGGGGGAGGACGTGGAGGTTTCGGTATCGCTGTGGTCCGGATGTCAGGATGGCTCGATAACGCCACATAGCCATGATCACTTACGATCGGCGTCAGAAATCTGGATGACAACACAATATATTTGGAGAACAGGGACATCGGTGAAAGAATCGGATATCATTTGTCTCCCGTTGAGGGGTTTGCCCTCATCCAGCTTGTCGAGATACTCTTCGATATTATCCTCCAAAATCCTGTATGGTCTAATGCAAGCGGTGGGTACATCACGAAGGTTGTCGTGACGCGTCTTGAGTTGTTCTTTGAATACCGAGATTTTTTTATTTGATTGGATTTCGAGTGAAAAATCTTGTGAGATGTCTGCACCTCGAAACCAGTAAGAGATTGTCGGGTATAGTGTATCTGGAGAAGCAGAAATAAAAAGTAAGGGCGAGCTACGACCGCAGCCGCTATGTACACACCCACTATGATATGGATGTGGCGCTTGGGTGGCGGTTCCGAGAACACATCTGATAACTCGTCATCTCCAATCAAAAGTTCTCCATGCGCCGAGAGGATGAACTGGCTGAGATTCTCTTGGTATGGTTTGGGTAGGGGATCCTTGGGCTTGTAAAGATGGAGAGTGTCTGCACCGACGTCGTGAAAGGTCGCTGGGTCCTTGTTCTTGATAGCCTCTTTGAGGTCGAAGACGGTCTCCGTCTTTAAAATCTTGACCCGGAAAACCGTACTAACATCTTCAGAACGGAGCCAACAATTGAGCGTGAGTATATCCATAGCACGAAACTGGTGTGGTTGCAGTGTCTGAACTTGAACGGACGAGTTGTGGTCGCGGTCACGGCTGAGTCAGCAGTCACGTGCCAGTACAGTCCACACTGCAGCGCCACCGCATCACTATCAATCATGTGCCACTCCTTCAAGTTCTCGTTCATCCAGCAGTTCCAGAATGATCGCTGGGGAGACATCCACAACCATATACATCGAGTACCGTGGCAGAACCCTCGCACCCACGCTTGAAATGCCCCATGACCATCGCGCTCGTGACAAGATCGGCAACGTCCTCGGCCAAGGTGGGTTTCGCTTCTGGCTCGTAAAATGACATGACGAGTACAACGTCCCACACATCGTACTTACGTGCGCCAGACTGAGGAAGGGCGTCAGCTAGGGAAACGCACGGGTACGGGTAACACCGCGGTGTTTGATCAACGGGCATCGCGGGTACGGGTATGGTGTGAGGTAGGTGGACCCGCGCGACCACCGCCCACTTTCACCGCGAGTTGCCGGTGTTGTACTGGTTTTCAGTAGTGACACAGCTGAGTTTTTGGCTCCCGCCACTTTACAAAGTCACCACACCTGCCGCCGCCGCCTCCCGCCATATTTGAAGAGGTTACTGCGCACACCAAGTACCAAGCATAGGAGTAAGAGAGCGAGCGAGAGCATACCTCGTAGACAACTAAGCACCGAGATGGATATACAGAACCCGCTGGTCGAGGGGTATGTTCACCGTCCTCATCGTCTTGTTCAGCGCAAACGCTGCACGGGTGTGGTCCAGACGACCAGACTCGCCCAACATGTGCTTGTAAAACGTCGACGTGATCTTGTTCGTCTCCCCATCATCCACGGCCCACATCGTGCCAATCACTGACCGGAACCCAATGAACTGCATCGCCGCCGCGAGATGGATCACCTCGTCCGGACTCGACTCATCTCCCACAGTCGTATGGCATGCGGAGAGGTATGCAAATTCTGGATTCTTCAGATGATGATCTGCTCGACCGTAAAGTGTCCATCATGCAGAGCGAATGCCGACTCAAATGGCCGTGTCTGGTGTGGGAGACCGTGGCACGCAATGTGAACCCATTCGTTCCTGCCAATCTCTTCAACGACCCTGGATATACGGGATTCCTCGCCGTCTATGCGCGTGAACGTGGCGACGTCGCGGATGAGTTGTCCGATAGTGTCCAATTCAGCTCCAACAGAGGGCAGCTCCCTCTCGCCAGCCGCCTTGGCTTGACTGATCCCAACAACATGTCTCCCTGGAGTTGCAGAATTCGATGGATCGTACCGTCTAGCACGAATCAGAGAAGTCAGGGTTGTAGTGTAGGACGAGATATAAAGATTAGGGAGATTCGGTTGACCCTCTCTATGCGGACCAGCAGCATGCAAAGGTAGCAAAGAGAACTCGGTGGTGGGACACCACCAGATGCGCGACTGAAGAGGATGGGTCGTCTGAAGGAAAGCGACGATTGGTGAAACAATCTCATCCCAGAGTTTCCGTAAGAACGCTGCAAGCTGTCTTGTCACGTCAATCCTCAGTACTGTTGCACGTCTGGTCAACGTCTGGAACTCTTGTGAGAGCTCTCGAACAGCTTCAAGCGTGATCTGTAATGGGATATAAAAGGGGTCACGATCAAGCAAGATGACGAGAACATCACAGCTATACTTGCTCGCATTCACAATGATGACAGGTCCCCCAATGGTTGCACATTGGAGATCCGAGAATAGCGAGGGAAGAAGGAAATTGGAGAGCCCAGGTAGTTTGCGAATATTGGTGATGATCTTGTCGATTTCGAGGTTGAGGTGGCACAACTGTTCGTGCTGGTCTGCCCCACCTGAACGGATAACCTTGCGAATTAAGAAAGCAATACGGGTGAACTTGCCAGCCAGCTTTTCTCCATCCACGCTGGATGTAATGACATCATCCAAGGGGGAACAGAGTCGAGTGAGTTGGTTCCAAAACACACCCCATCCCTGTTCTAGAAGCTCAACCGCTTTGGCCGGGGAGTGGTAACGGAGACAAGCTGAGAATGCGTCCACAGCGAGCGATGATGAGAGGTCCTTGAGAATAGAAAGATGCTGGGGCAGTGACGGGAGAGCAGCTAGATGTTGAATAAGCAAATGAAGGCAAGTTCCATATGCAAGAGGCACGGTAGGATGTTGGACATCTTCAGCTACACGT
The DNA here is from genome assembly GCA_038093955.1 of Boletus albobrunnescens. NCBI lineage: Eukaryota > Fungi > Basidiomycota > Agaricomycetes > Boletales > Boletaceae > Boletus > Boletus albobrunnescens. Next base: position 3,148 of record JBBPTC010000582.1, read on the forward strand.
ATCCATGCTTTAGCAGCAGAAGGATACGATTTTAGGCTGATATGTGAGTTGAGCATAGAGACTGAAGAGTTGATCCTTATCCTCTGATTGACTCGATCTTGTGAACTGATGATAGAGGCAGTCTGCAAGGTTCTCTAATGATATTGACCAATCAAGGTGTCCTTTTGGAAGGTCAAGGGTTTCTTGGTGTAGGATAATTGCCTGGTTAAGGTCCTCTATGACCCCAAGCTGCGAGTAGTGGGTGGAGAGACAAATTGCAAGACTGATCAATGACAATGACCAATCAAGGTATCCTTTTGGAAAAACATCAAGGGCTTCTCAATAGAAGACAATTGCCTGGTCGAGGTCCTCCATGATCCCAAGCTGCAAGTAGCAGGTAGAGAAAGAAATTGCAAGGTTGTTCAACGATATTGACCAATGAGGGTGTCCTTTCACACAAAGTTCAAGGGCCCCTTGGTGGTGGATAATTGCCTGGTTGAGGTCCTCCTATTGAATGAGCACCTTAGTGTAGCTTTCAACTGCCTACAAAAGTAGTACATAGTGTAGGTTACTATATGTAGTAAATGGTTCCCACCATACCTGTACACTATATAGGTTCAAAATCAGCCTATCTGAGTTCTAATTCATCTTGTTCCACTACTTTGACCATCGTGGCATCTCAACCAGCATCTCAAGAATCCTCACCAAGTCCATCTCCAGAACCAACAACCTCAATAACATCTACTGGTGTACCTCTGTGAGTAATAGGCAGTTTTTTGTGATACAACCTGCTTTCAACAGGTTATGAGCCCTATTAGTGCTCGATAGTGTGCACCTCACAGTTGCACCTATCTGATGCCTAACTTGCGCAACGCCATCTGGCAAATGTAACCTTGGTGATTAACTGTTCTCACTGAATGTCGTGCAAACGATTGTTCATGATGAATGTTTTCCACCCATATAGGGTGAACCTATGCTGGAATAGCACACTAACGCTGTTGCATTCCAGATATCTACTAGAAATGTCAACCTCTTCATCTATTGTTGCCAAGGATTTTTACATCCCAGTCTTCACTGGTGTGAACTGGGCCTCCTGGTGGCCTGCAATGCAGGCGTACATCCTGGTGACTGGGCATGACTGGGTGATGCAGGTTTCTCCTCCACCCATGCCAACCCCAATGACCAACCACAATGATATATCGTACTGGATCAGTTGGTCCAGAGGCAATTTGACTATCATGAGCTCTATTGCCCTTCATTTGAACGAGGCCCTTCAGGCCAAGTACTCAGTCCATGGTACCGCCAAGGAATTAGTCGTAGCCCTTGAAGGGGATTACGCAACACCTGGGATCTCCCAGGCGTATGCACTCTTCAAGGAGCTCCTAAATGTTACAGTCCCTGCCAACGCGCATCCCATGCTGGCCCTTTCCAAGGCTGAAACTCTTTTCACCTGGATGAAGGAAGCTGGCTACAACATCCCTGCCAAGATCCAGGCGATGCTGCTTTTTAGCAAGCTCCCTGCGACCATGGATGTCGTCACACAGATGATAGTCCAGGCAAAAGGCACCGATGGGAAACCTAAGGACCCCTCAGTTTCCGAGATACATACAGCTGTGGTTCTTTCTTGGGACCAGCACCATCTCTCGGAGAAGGCCAGAGGAAAACAACCAGCACATGCGAATCGCATCAGCATGGTAAAGCGGAAGGGAAATGACCCTTCTTTCCAGCAGCAGCAGCAGCCCTCCGCCTTGCAGCAGCCTCAGCAGCAGCAGCAAAAAGGAGAGGCTAGCACCTCTGAAAAGAAGAAAACACATCAAGGCAAAAAGGTGAAGTCTAACGACTACACCCATATCGCCTCTGCAGCCATCATCTCCCCCATGCACTACCTCAACGCCTCGGCTCCCTCACCCACAGTCGACCCCCATGCAATGGTGCATCACACGCCTTCTCTTTACCAAGGGGAACAAGGCCTGCTGTTTAATCCTCATATCAAACAGGCATTTTTTCTCGCCGAAAGGCTTGAGATTACCTCCTCAATGGAAACGATTCGTGAGCTCGACGCGATCATCCCACTCACTGGCCCTTCCTTCTACACGGCTGCTCTGCTGTCCCTTCCTCCTCCTTTGATGGGTCCCCCTCCTCTCTCCCATCAGATGTTCGATGCGGAAGCCTTTGGGTTTCCTTCGCTCACATCCGATATTCTGAACCCACAGGACTTTGCCACCTCAATGGCAACCATTGAGGAAATGTCCGAAGAAGACCTCCTGTCTCCTCTGGCCAAGAGGAAGCACTCTCGTCATTCTTGCAAGTGTGCAATTGAGCCTCCTCCAGCCGACAGCTGGGACTCTGAAGACCTGGACGAGTTCTATGGCACCTATATGGGCCCCACCGATGTGCTGAAAAAGGACAAGGATACGGTAAGTATCTTCGGTTTGGACATTGATGCCCAAGTGGCTGCTGCTGCCGGGATTGATGTAGAGTATGTTGAAGAGGACTTTGACAAACAAATAAGGCAAGTGATTTGTCCATCCACATTGAAACACATTCGCTCACTGCGGCTCCCCTCTGATGCATTATTTACTGCTCGAGTAGGGACATGCAGATGTAATGTCATGTTAGCTAGTGTAGACACCACCATGATGTCCACTACTGTAAATACATTATGTCCTTGCCACTCCGAATTGCGTGAAAATAAGAAAAAGTATGGATGTGATCACAACACCATGTTGTGGATCCTTGACTCAGGTGCTTCAATGCACTTTACCCCCGAACGAAGTGATTTCATTGAATACACTGAGTTGAAAAGTTCTGCATGTATACCTGTGCGAACCGCCTCTGGTGTCATTTATGTTATAGGCATAGGTCAAGTACTTGTCAACTGGAAGGATGAGCAACAAGATATGCACGTCCTAGAACTCCACGGTGTTGGGCACATTCCCAATTCCACCGTTCGACTTGTCTCTCTGGGGCAACTTCTTTGTCACAGAGCGAAAATTTGTGGTGATGTAAACTCGTTAGTAGTAACTTATGGTGATGGCATTACTCTCGCCCCATTCATTCCAGACCATATAGGCCCTAATATGTTTACCTTGGAAGGGCTACCACTCACCGTGGAACCATCAGCCCATATGACGAAGTCGATCACATATGACATAGTTCATTGACTTGGACACCCATCTAAAGATGTCCTTTGACACACCCGTAAGCACGTCAAAAACATGCCTGATGTCGAGATCCCTATAATGGACTGCATCTGCCCTGGCTGTGCGATGGGCAAACTATCCAACAGGAGTTTTCCTTCTTCTGAGCACTGTGCTACGTGCACATTTGAACTCATTCATTCGGACCTAAAGTCCTTCTCCACTGAATCATATCACCGATATTGGTATATCATCACTTTTGTTGACGATTATATGGCTATGGCTTGGACAGTCCCTTTGTGCACTAAAAATGCTACATTAGTGGCCACTAAATACTTCCTCGCTGAAGTCTCCAGGCAATTTAATGCCAAAGTCCAAGGATGGTACTCCAATGCAGGGGGAGAGTACAAATCACAGGCCTTTGATGACCTGCTCAAAGGACAGGGGATACATGTTTTCCAAAGTGCTCCCCACACTCCACAACAAAACAGTTGAGCTGAACAATTCATGTGCACCATTATAAATAAAGCTGAGGCTATGCGGCATGAAGCCTGCATTCCCGAAAGCTGGTGGGAGTTCACAATCACTCATGTGATCCATATCTACAATAGGACACTGTTGCACTGTCATAACTGGTGCACACCATATGAGCTCATTCACAAACAACAGCCAGACATAGCACACCTCCATGTCTTTGGATGCGCTGCCTATGTGCATATACCAGAGAATGTATGGGCTAATAAGATGGCCCCTAAGTCTGAGCTAATGGTGTATCTAGGGGTTGCACCAACTAATAGCATGAACTTCTTGTTCATGCGCTCCCTCAATAACATTCTATTCCATTCTGCGCATGCGCTTTTCGATGAAGCATGATTCCCATGCTGTGCCATTCCGCACATGTGCCCTGCTGCACCTTCAGTGCTGCCTGCCACTGATGAGCATGGTCCTATACTACCACCGCCCTCTGCTGGCAACGACTATCAACCCAGTTGACCCGCTGCTTGGAGTCCATCTCCTCTGCCAGTCCCTCCTCACACTTCTTCTCCCCAGAGAGTGCCACCAGCCCAGCCTCCCGCTCCTCGTAAGCAGCGACCTGGTGCTCCTCTGGTGGTGCCTCTGCCTCCGCTTCGGTGATCTGAATGGGAACGTCGCATGCCTGCCTGGCCCAACAATGTTTATGATGATAAACACCATCCCGTTGACATCAAATGCCATTCACGCTGGGGAAGTTTGTCCCAGGATCCTGGTCTGTCTTCCCAACCTTCCGGTTCACCTGAGTCTTCTATGCCTGGCATAGATCCTGACAATGCTGAGCCGTCTGCACCCTCCAATGCTTCTGCCTCCACTTCTGGTAGTGATGTAGACCTTCTACGCTTATGTCATGAAGGGGGAGTTGATTTGGCCGCGTTTTTGATGACGAAGGCTATTAGGCTAGACACTGCAGAGTCTAAGCCATTACGCGAATGGACATATAGGGACATAAAGACACTACCCGCTACAGCACAGGAGGAATGGAAAGCTGCTTGTTGACACGAGCTCGATATTCTCCGTGAGCACAAAGTCTTTGAACTTGTTGACCGTCCTATTGGACGTAAGGTTATATCTAACTGATGGGTATTCAATCAGAAACCTGATGGTCAGAAACGTGCACGATTAGTCGCAAAAGAATTCTCTCAAGTAGAGGGAGTTGACTTCGACCACATTTTCTCCCCAGTTGTAAGGTTTGAGACTGTGTGGCTTATGCTTGCACTTGCAGCCTTAGAGAACTGGCACATTGAAGCACTCAATATTCAAAGCACCTACTTATATGGCAAATTAAAAGAAGAGATCTACATGACCCAACCAGAGGGATTCACAGTCCTAGGGCAAGAGCACAAGGTGCTCTGCTTACTGCGTGCCCTCTACGGCCTTAAACAAGCTGGATTGGCCTGGTGGGAGACTCTCAATGAGTCCATAAAAGAACTCAGCTTTGAACGTCTGAAGTCCAATGCTGGTATCTTCCTCTTCCAGAAGAAAGACACCAATGTAGTGGTTGCTGTTGTCTATGTAGACGATGCCCTGTTCTGTGGTCCTAACAAGGCCATTGTAAATGAAGTAAAGGGTGCTTTCATGCGCAAATGGGAATGCAAAGACTTAGACCCTACAAAAGAGTTCTTCTATATGCGAATTCGCCAGGAAGGCAGCAAGATCATGATTGATCAGTGCGCCTATCTTGAAAAAGTCCTAGAGTGTTTTCAAATGCAGAACGCCAGAGTTGCTCCTACACCTTTACCCCAAGGATACTATCCTCAGGATTATAATGGCCCAGTTGACCCAGAACTGCAATCTCATTTCCAACAGGTGATCGGATCCCTGTTATACATCATGCTTGGCACTTGTCCAGATGTCGCCTATGCTGTGACCGCCCTCTCTCAGCATGCTGCCTGTCCTTCAAAGGAGCATCTTGATAAGGCATTATATATTTGCTGATATCTACTTGGGACATGTTATTACTCCCTTGTATTCAATGGTGCTTCTCAGGCAGGCCTAATAGTATATACCGATTCTGATTGGGCATCTGATCCCAACACCTATTGCTCTCAGACTAGCTGGTTTATTAAACTAGCTAATTGCATCTTCAGCTGGCAATCACGCCAACAAAGTCGCATTGCCTATTCTTCTACAGAAGCTGAATATGTTGCACTCTCTGATTGCAGCAAACAGGTGGTTTGGTTACAATCATTACTTGAGGAACTTGGATATCAGCTTTGCCCAATACCTATTTGCGGCAACAACCAAGGATCTATTTTCATGGCCTCAAACCCTGTTACTGAAAAATGTAACAAACATGTCAATATTAAATGGCATGGAGTATGGGAGTTTATTAAAGAAGGCCTTATTGAAATATTCTTTGTTGAAGGTGCAGTTAACCCCACTGATATGTTCACAAAGAACCTTGGCCATATCAAGCTTGATCAGTTCCGATCACAACTTGGGCTAGTCTTTTATGACAATGCCATTACTTCCTAAGGTGTTTTTGACCTTAGATGCTTACGCGCCTTAACCAGGCAGCTTAGTAAGAGGGAGTGTTGAACGAGCACCTTAGTGTAGCTCTTAACCGCCTACAAAAGTAGTACATAGTGTAGGTTACTATATGTAGTAAATGGTTCCCACCATATCTGTACACTATATAGGTTCAAACTCAGCCTATCTGAGTTCTAATTCATCTTGTTCCACTACTTTGACCATTATGGCATCTCAACCAGCATCTCAAGAACCCTCACCAAGTCCATTTCCGGAACCAACAATCTCAATAACATCTACTGGTGTACCTCCATGAGTAATAGGCAGTTCTCTGCAATACAACCTGCTTTCAACATCTCCATGGCCCCAAGCTGCGAGTAACAGGTGAAGAGATAATTTGCAAGGTTGTTCAATGACAATGACCAATCAGGATGTCCTTTCAGACAAAATTCAAGTGCTTCTTGGTGGAAAACAATTGCCTGGTTGAGATCCTCCATGACTAATAAAATCCACAATCCCAGTAGGATGAAACCAGGGGATCTCACTTCCTCTTCTACCTGAGGTGTAGAAGGTGGACTGATCAAAGAGACCAAGTCTGCAGAGAATGTGGTTGAATGGACTAAGTGGGAGATACTCACTTAGTACTACGGAAGGCGAAATGAGCTTTGAGGAAGTAGGACTAGTAGAGTGTGTCGGAATTCTAGGTATTCATCTTCCTCTACATTAAAGAGACCTAGATTCTAGACCCGGATTATTCCGTTTCTTACACTATCATATTTAGTCATCAATGATGTCATAGATAAGAGCAACATATGCCATTGGGCAATATCTCTGGATAGTCATATTAGATGACTCATCCTTATCTTTCTCTATTTCTTTATGAATAAAGACATGACAAGGACAAACAGTCCTTGATCTCTATATAAGAGGAGCTCTCTTGATAGTCACTCCTCACCAAGTTGAAATAGCCAGTTTCAATCTACTCTTTCATTACTACTCCACTCAGGCCTAGTACACACTACTAGTCCTACTTCATCAAAGCTCGCTTTGCCTTCCTCAGTACTAAGTGAGTATCTCCCACTTAGTCCATTCAACCACATCCTCTGCAGACTTGGTCTCTTTGATCAGTCCACCTACTACACCTTGGGTAGTAGAGAAAGCGAGATCCCCTGGTTTCATCCTACCAGGATTGTGGATTTCATTAGATTATGAGCCCTGCTTGAAACAGCATTGACGATTACTTGTGCATTCCTGTCACCTGTTTCATGCAGAGAATGGAGCAAAGACAAGCAACAAGTTTCACTCATGTCTGATTGCTTATGGCACAGGCATTAGTCACTATGGCTACTCAGACTCCTGTGTATACACACAGGGTCTTCTCATTCTTTATTCATCATTTTGGTGAACTTGTCACTCAAGTGGATGATGGTTTCTTTTCTTTGAATATGCATTATCGAACTGATCACGAAACCCTGCATTTTCAAATGGTCATTACGGCTACTAGGAATCAACAGGTTTGTTGATCTCCTTTTTCATCGGAGAGACCATCACCTCATCCATCACCAACTGCATCCTGAGTTTGCTCGGAGACCATACCAGTGCAGTCCCAAGAAAATCTTGTTTGCTCTAAAATACCCTCTTGCCATATTCGATTGGATCCCCAAGGAAATCCCTTCCACATCTCCTGTCCTCTCTGTGAGCAATACATAGAAGAAGGAGAAATTTGTAATGGTTGTGGTTATCCTCATCAACAGGTCATCAGAACGGGAACATCATTTCCACCTTATTGTCTTGCTCGCACTCTGTACAACCTCGATGATGATATTCTACCTGTCCAACCTCCTAGATTCATTACCCCTGATCCAGAGACTCATACAAATGTAACCACACCACCTCCTTGTTATTTTCCTCCAAACGATCCTCTCAATGGCCAACCTCTCAAACCACCAACTCCAGAACTTGAAGCACAGTTTACCATCAATGAGCTTCGACTCATTCAAGAACACACTATGGGTGGAATCCGAAATACAGATTTGAGTTCCAGTGGAGAAAGAAGGAGAAGAAGATCAGATCGCAGTGTTCCAAGAACCATATCTGATGCCACTGAAGAACATCTACCATACCATAGTTCATCAGGATCACATGGTTCCATTCCTTCATCAAACTGATGTCGGACCATGGATTCATTCATTGAAGTCCAACCAGATTGTGATTCCTTTTCAAATTTCACATGCTGAGACCCAAACATTGGACCAGAGTATGCTTGCATCCTCTTTTTGATTTCCTGATAAACTACTTTCCTCCATTTATGCTGGTGCCAGTTGGGCTTTTCCTTCTGAGACGTACGATAAAACACCACTAGCTTTGGTACACTTTCAAGGATGTGAAGTTCTTAGGCAAGATTTCTTCCCTCCTACCTCACATTTTACTGCAATAGATCTATATCGTTGTAAGGATACCAATGCGCTTCTCTATGATTCTCTTTGTCCTGGAATTGACGTTGTCAATGCTAGACTATGGTATTTCCCTCATTTCTCTCAGAATTCTCCTACTCCATCCCAGCAGTACTGGAACTGTTCTTTCGAGCGGATTCAGTGTAAATGCTGGACAGAAGACCCTCTTTCATGCCCTCTTCGATGGCTGCATAGAGCGGTTAAGTGTGCCTCTTCTGAGGAAGAAAGACAGACAATCATATACACTTTTTATGGGAAGGATGAGAAGCCCCCTCATCAGGTTGCTGCTCTTATGGGAGAAAAGAGGAGATGGTCTCAGAAATAGGGTATTGAACTGTGCAGCTGCAGTGCGCTCCAGTTCATGGTAAATATCTTGTATCAATCAGTCTTTCGATCATTGCTCTGCATATAGATTTTTCTTGGAAAAAGGTAATTGCATCAATCAGTCTTGGATTATTGCTCTGTATTACCAAAATGGACGATGATACTCAAAGATGACAGTAAGTTCTCACCATTGTCTTGATACTAAACACAACATTTCCTAGTTATGACTACCTACACTTCTCCAACAATTGGCGACCTAAAAATCGAAGGATCCATCTTCTCTTGGATTCCAATCCTTGATGGCCAGGAAAACTTTCCTGTCTGGCAATCTCGTATCTGGTCCATTTTTACAGCTTGTGGTGCTGGAGGTTTCCTTGATGGAACACTCTCCAAGATGATCAATATCACCAATCCAAATGATTGGAAAGCTGCAGATGCGAAGATGATGGGCTACTTGGTCATCACCGTCAATGATCAACTAGCAGTAGAAGCTCCTTCTAAATGTCCTTCCTTTGTTGCGGGAACACCATACGTCACCCACTTTCATTCTCTCACCTACACCTACTGGACCACCTTAAATGAACGATATGTGTCTCGAGGGATAGCAGGACAATTCTTTTTTCTAAACATCTTTCGACACCGAATTCGTCCTGCACATGCTGCAGAAGACATCACTCAGATGTTACAGTACTATACCAGTAATTTCAATGCTGGTTTAGGTCTTCCAGAGTTACTCTGCACCATGTTTCTCCTAGCTCAACTTCTGGATAACTTTGATAGTCTCTAATCCACTCTCATCCACACCACTGACAATAATGACTTTACCATCCAAAACATCCAACAGGCTATCCTACAGGAAATGGATATATGCTGTTTCCACATTTGCCCTCTTTCCTCATGAATTTCACATATCGACTTTTCTTCCCAAGCACAAAAAAGCGCTGTTATACGTAATGGTCCGCCATGTCAAAACTGCTGGCAGAATCAATGACCACAACAGCAGTCATCAGGCCATCCTTCTACTTCTGGTAGAGGAAACTCCCAGAAAAAGAAGAGACCAAATTAATGGATATAATACTTGGAAGAATAACTTCCAACATAAAGGAAAAGAGAAGGAACCGGCACATGCACATGCTATAGCTAACACTGTGCTCCCTGCTGATGAACCTGGATTTATGAAGGAAGAATTCACTGGTATTCTCCACCAGAGAGATAGGTCCCATGACTTTTCTTCTGACATAGTAGAACCTGGTTGGAATCAAACCACGAAAACTTCTTGGGATGAGATGGATATCTCTCTGGATATGGCTGGACCCTCAAACCAGCATTTTCGAACAAGGAAGCTCTCTCTCTGACTCTAAAGAGATGCTTCATACACCTGGTAGAGTCATTCCCACTGTGCAGCAGCTGTGCACCCCAGTGGAGAAACGAATGAAAAAGACAAAGAAAACTACTCTTGTTATCGGAGGTTTAGTCATGGGTCCATCTTTGCCTGGTCGAAAGATCAGAGACTATTCTTTACCAGAGATGCTGAAGTTATACTTCGAGAAGTATGACCCAGTGACATTTGCTAGCCTTTCAAAGGGAATTAATCATATGACCTTGAAAGAGACCTCTTGTACTAGCACTCCCACAAATACATCTTTGTTTGGATGGTACATGGCTGGAAATGTTAAGTCATCCACACATTCTTTCTGGATGATTGACAGTGGTTGTACTGATCACATCAGTCTGTATCTTGATGATTTTGCACATCTTGATGCAGGAACCAAGTTGACCACTATCGCCAATGGTTCTACAGTCATCATGCATGGACCTGGGAAAGTCATTACCCATCCTACTGGTTGCTCACCACTTGTCTTAGAACGTGTTTGGTATGCGCCACAAGCAGCTCACCAACTTTTGTCCATAAACACACTGACCTCTCAAGGTTATCAATGTGTTATTGCTGCTAATGAAACTTGTATCTGGAACAAGCAAGGACATCTGGTTATATGGGCATCTGCCTCCTTTCCAGATAACAGCCTTCACTGGTTTCAGTTGTTTCAGATTACTCCAGGAAGGATTGCCTTGTTCGTCACTGATTCCTCTGATTTGTGGCACCAACGCATGGGACACTGTTCCACCAACACGTTGAGGCATTTGTCCAGGGTCATCACTGGTTGTCCAGACTTTGCTATTGTCCCTCAATCTTCTTTGTGTCGGAGTTACCTCACCAGCAAAATGGTGGATTGTCCTTTTGGACCTTCACTGACACGTGCTACTTGCCCTTTTGAACTCCTTCATATTAATCTTATGGGACCTTTTTCTGTTGAATTATGCTCTCATGCTCGGTATGTCCTTACTCTGATTGACGATTTTTCTGGCTTTGCTCTCCTTTCTTTTCTTTGGGAGAAATCTGGTACTTTTGGTGCATTTCGTGCCTTGTTTGCTTGGCTGGAGACTTCTTCTGGCCTTGTTGTTGCCTCTGTACATTCTGGTCGTGGGGGGGAATTTTTGGGGTGGGACGTTCAATCGTTCTTCATGTCCAGGGGCATTACGCACCAGACATCCATTCCACATACTCCTCAGCAGAATGGATGTGCAGAGAGATTCAATTGTACTATTATAGAGAAAGCTGAGGCTATGTATCATCATGCTTGTCTGCCCAAGGTATTCTAGCAAGATGCCTTGGAGACTTCATTGCATATTTATAACAGACAGTCTCTTTATCATCATGAGTGGAGAACTCCCATCGAGTTATTCTTAGGGAAGAAACTGGATGTTGCATACTTCTGTGTTTTTGGGTCCAAAGCTTTTGTGTTCATTCCACTGGAGATTCGATAGGACAAATTATCAGTGAAAGCTGAGGAAATGACCTTCATTGGCTATGATGCTAATATGAAAGGTTGGCAATTCTGGTCCCAAGGCCAT
>JBBPTC010000584.1:1812-14919 GCA_038093955.1 Boletus albobrunnescens
TCCATCGTCCGTCGAGGGAGCTGGTTTGGAGGACTTCGTGGATGTTGTCTTGCTCTCTGAGGCAACTTCGAGTTGTTTCTCTGACGATCTTGGTTGCTTACCTCTCTTTTCGTGCTTGTCCAAAGATAAGATGGTAGGCGGTAATTGCATAGGATCGCCTGCCAGGATCAGCTTCCTTCCCTTGAATATGGGGACCCAGCACACCTAACAGACCAAAACTTCAGGAGTCAAGGGTTATCTATGTTGGGACATACTGCTTCAACGGCTTGAGTTGCTTCATCGATAACAACCACATCAAAGGTATGATTGCGCAACTGTCTTCCACCAGCAGAATGGCAGGTGGCCAGGACAACCTGCGTAACTTGGTCACGATTATTCTTCTCTGGCGCCGAGGTTTCCAAGTACCTGGGACTCTGAGAGGACCGCTCTCACAACCCCGCCCTCTCTGTGTCGATACCTGAGGCAGACGCCAGTCAGACTGATGAATATTTCTAGAGTAGCCGCCCAACTCTTTTCTGAGCGCACGCACATCCTCCCACATCTTCTTGCGTTCGAGTCCACGCGGTTTCTTCGCCCCCTTGCCTTTGCCTTTGCCGGCAAGCGTGCCAAGGGCAGCATCTAGCTCCGTCTTTACATCCTTGGCAAGTGCTGCCTGATAAATTGATCGTTACACGTCTTCGAGGGAAGAGGTACCAACAAACTTGATCACTCCGAGCAGCCTTGACTTCCAACGTCACATCGAGGACATCCTCACGCGCCATAACCCTTGCTGGGTGACCGATTCGCGTCACTTTTAGCGCGTCCCCTTTTCCTTTCGCCGGGGGAGGGAGAGTAAGAAGCCGTTCGAGGATATTATCGACGGAAAGGTTGGAGGCACCGCATACGAGCACACGGAGTGGCTTCTGGTTCGGTGGATTGGACGTGAGCTGACGGATGATCTCGATCAACGTGTGAGTTTTTCCTGTGCCTAATTGCATGTTTTGTATAGCAGGAAAGGACGATGGCAGCAAAACAAACCTGGAGGGCCATGGATACATGCGACTTCTGGGGCCTCGAGAGCAAATCGGACTGCCGTTTTTTGGCTTTGGTTGAGCGACTCATCAAAGAAAGTAATGTCCCCAAATTTGGATGGCTTGGATGGCAGCGACATTCCGAGCAATACCCGAATGAGGGGTGTGAGTTCATAGCTTGTCTTGTCATCTGGCTGATGAAGTACGGCCACTGAATTTGACAAGAACATGGTCTACCAAGAAAGAGAATACCTCGCGTGTGGAGGGTATCGCAATCTTCTCCAAATGATCGATGGCTTTGTCCATCCTAAAAACGGCTGGTCAGGGCTCGACACCGCGTAACAAGCCGTTCATTTTACCGATCATAAGTAACACTGTTCACGAGCTTGACGACACGACATCTCTCTGGAAAATCAAGTTCAGCATCACAAGATTCAGGAGCGTCCACAGCGATAACAATGCGTGTGTCAGTAACCTGCTTAAGAATTAGGGCATGGTTGAAAACCCGAAAGTATGATAGACTTTGTACACCACACCCTCCGGAGAAGTTGAGCTTTTTGTATCTGAATCGGTGGCCTGCGCCCCCTTTCCTTTGTTTCCTTTCTTTTTCTGCGTAGTTGAAATGCTCTCTTCGAATCGAACAAGATCCCCGGGCCTGCAGGTACATTTTTAGGTTCCACGAATGATCCGATGGTACCACTGGATACGACCCTGAAGGTATGCGGGGGGAATAACGGCGAAGAGTGGTACGCCGAAGGTCTCTCCAATTCCACCAGCCTATGTTTCGCCAACTAAGGGATTGCAAGCTGGCAAAGACTCGATCACGTACGTCTTTCCGCCGAGCCCCACTCCGGCCGATACGACACCCAATCCACCCAGTGCCAGTCCACGCTGTTCGAGAAGCTTGGGTGAAGCATTGCTCAAGATCAAAGAAGTGCGCTCGATCTCCGCATCGCGCTCCTGAGCGAGGAGGGTACGCTGCCTCGAAATGAAAGCCTGTAAGGCTGACTCTGAGCTCGACGATAGCATCACGGTTTGTGGACGTGAGCGATATCCAAGAGGATAACTCGTATTTGGCGGTTACTACGCTACATGCTGTTACCTTGTTTACCTTGGTACATAGAAAATATTATCTATGAGTAATTAAACAAACGAGGTTCGGCCATAAGATGTCGCTGTATCCAAAGAACACGTTCTGCACCATGGCGACCTTTACCTTGAGCTTGTAGTCGGTCGACGGGCTCGACGGGCTCCATCTTGCAGCTGTTATCTCCCTTTCACAAGAAAAAAAAAAAAAAGAAAATCAACCCCGGGAGGAACCATACTATGGATCTGGCATGGATTGTTGCTGTGATTCCACCTTGGGCTTTATCTACACTGGAAACTTCATCGAGACGCCAGGCGCTGTGGACGCTATTTGGTATGCATAGATATTCCGACATCTTCCAACACGACCGACACTGGCAAACACTTGTCGTTGTAAAAAAACCATACTACTGTTGCTCAAAGAATTTCGAGTCAGTGCAGAATCGGCCACATCACACCCATGTTGGTTCGAGGAGAGTTCGCAAGCGATGGACAAAATAATGATATAGCGTACTAGTGACAAACCAAAACCTCGGTAGGGGCTCGCTGCAGTGAAGTGGAGGTTGTCCCGATTTCATGGCAGCACTGGGATAGCAAGGCGTTTTCATTAGCTCTGGAGTGTTTTACACTAGAACTCACTATAAGTGACCAATCCGATCAGTGCGACTACGAATTCCCTGCAATATGACGCGCGTTTACTGCGACAAAGTGGTATGCGACGACAGTGATCATGGCAAGGGCACCAAGGTAGTTGGCGAGGTTGTACAGCGTCTGGTGGCTAATCATCGTGTACAGTCTGCGCTGGTGAGCGAGCGTGTCGCTCAGAGTCGAGTTGGTAAGTACTTGCCTTGGGAGTGAAGAGGCTGGCGTTGTTTGTGTCTTGTTTGGTCCCCACGGAAAGGCTCGGACGACTTGTAGCAGCTACGAGAGTCCACATTAATATTGTCCATCATGCGGCCAACTGCAGTTCGTTCCAGTGGTATGCCAGAACGTGGGTCTCCCTTCTAGTGGTGAAAAGCATGAAATAAAACTGACTGATTTTCTGCCTATCAGCCAAAGTCTACGTGAGTTTTTGCGGTATCGCACCGAAACGACGTAAAATAACGTCTTATTAGAGTCCCTGGTGGGGTGACACCAGCAACTTGAAGCAAAGAGGCATCATCACCTACAGTGAGCTTTTGAGCGTGTTCTTTTACGTTTCACCACATTCATCTTGCCCTTTTCTTCTAGCTGTCTCCCCGTTCAGCCAACGGCCGACAAAAGAGATCTTCCAGGGTTGGATGTTCAATGGTTACAAGCGCCTTACTTCTCAGGTACCATATTGGATTGTCCCATTCGCAATTGGTGCGCTCTTGCATTTATCCACGCAACTCGCACCTGAAGGCTGATCATCAACAGCCTACGGCACGTACACCTGGGCGAAGCGTTATGATACTTGGCAGAACAGCAAAGCCGGACACATCGCGCTGCATGGTGCCCACTGATTTACTTGTTCAACTTGTTACATCATTACACCGTTTGGAGCAATAACATAAGTTGAGCACACCATATAAGCTGCAGACTTCAGGGAGGGAATCTCGTCGGAATGGCGCCATGTTGCGCGTCGCGACTTTGGCCACTGACTAGTACTGACTAACGATATTTGTGATTTCGTCTCGGGCTTACTCATACGCACCGCAGATATAAATACGTTCCAGTCATGGCACAAGTCGCCCATTCATATCTACACTCAATACAAGAAATGTCTGTCATTCGTCCTTTGTTTGTCGTTGCTGGCATTGGGAATGGCTCAGGTCTGTCTCATTCCACTTTGCACGGCCAACCATGGTCTGACTTTCTTTCACACAGGAACAGGGGCTTCTTCAGCGTAAGTGCTCCCTCGACCAGCCTGATACTGGTTAAGCTGACTTTCTACAGTCGTCTGTTCGGAAAACTGGGCTACAGGGTTGCACTGATCTCTCGTGGCCCCGAGCATCTCCACAAGCTTGCCAACGAGATCAACCAGAACGGTGGGGAGGTGTGACACAGCTCATGCATCATCACATTGGTCCTAACATTTCTGTTATCAGGCTGCACCTTTCCCAGTCTCAGACTACACTCCAGGCTCGATCCGCTCGGCGTTCTCCAGTATTAGGACCCACTTCCCAGTCTCTACTTCTCCCCTCCGTGTTGCCGTGTTCAATGCTGGGTATGGCGTATGGAAGCCGTTCTTGGACATCACAGAAGAGGAAGTGCGCCAGTCGTTGGATGTCAACACTCTTGCTGCCTTCACCTTTTCCAGAGAAGTCTTGATCGAATTCACCAAGAACGACCTGGAACAGCCAAGTGAAGGTGGAAAAGGTGGTTTAAGGAAAAGGGGTACTCTGATTTTCACTGGCGCTACGGCCGCGATCAGGGGCAACGTCACCACGAGCGCGTTTGCGGCCGGCAAATTCGGCCTCAGGGCACTCTCCCAGAGCTTGGCCAAAGAATTTGGGAGACAAAACATCCATGTCTGTATCCGCCTATCGCATTTCTGTTCGTATCTCACTGACACTTGGGTGGGTTTGTAGGTTGCACACGTGAGTCACTAAGATCGGACCGCAACGAAATGTGGGTAATGACTTCGTGCTCTTTCTGCTGATTACAGAGCATCATTGATGGAAATATTTTAACCGACCGTGCGAGAGGGAACCGCAATGACCCTGCCTGGGAAGCGAACGCGGACGCCCGTCTCGATCCAGACTCCATTGCAAAGGTGGGTTTACGGTGTTGCTTACGAAAATGTTGCCTCATTCTGTACACAAAGGCCTACCTCGGTCTCGTCGAGCAAGACAGCTCAGCTTTTGCTTGGGAAATTGACCGTAAGCTTGCTCACACTCTGTTGTCGTAAGTTGCACTCATGCGTGGGTATGCGTAGTACGACCTGCTCACGAAAAGTGGTGAGCGAATAATTTGATTCCGCGTATGTGGGCAAGATGTGTTTGCATCTCATTTCTATGATTTGAACATTCAAGTCCATGTAATGAGGCTTCGTTGACTCGATCTACTGGGTTAGTTGAATTATCCACATGCCCGACTTTGGGCGCCTGTTGGAGTGAATTAGAACAATCATTGTGGGCACTGTTTCCACGCATTGTCAGTGTTATCATGGGTAACACATATTGCGGTCCCTTGGAAAATCCTGACCGTTTAACACACCAAATATGACATCGGGCCAGAAGGTCAAGCACTGTGGGACTGCGCATGTTCGCGGACGAACCCACCCAACGAAGTGGTTTCTTCACTCGCTCTTCTTCCGGGCTTCCACATACAATCAACGGTATAAAAATCATGGGGACGACATCTCCCCTAGGCACAATCACCCCGTGTTCGCGAGCGACTCAGGGGAACTCACGAACGTTCGGGTCGGCATGTTGATTCTCTCCCTCCTTACTATTCTTCTTTTCATGGCTGTAGCAGCTGGTACCGCCACCGCCGCACCGGCCAATGTTAACGCTGAAGCACACCATCGACCAATGGTCAACAATATGCGGCGACACGCTCACTCAAAGATGCGCAGACAGACTCCCTAGTGTACAGTTCTCCTCTCTCCGGCGTGCTCGCATTCCCCCTCAATAGTATTGCCTTTCCTCCAGATACGACAGTATCCCCTGTTGGGTGAGAAGTGGGGGGAAGAGAAACAATCGCCCACTTGGGAGTCATGATTGGAGACGGTGGCTCGGTATGGTCATCTCTGCCTCTCCTCACTTTGTTCCAGAGTGTCGTAATGTCATAGTCACAGAGTGAATTATTTGAGCAGGAACCTCAAGCTCTCCGACCGCGGCCCTAGGTCAGATCAAGCCTCGATATCAATATAACCACTATGATTGCCGTCGTACAAAGCATTGATCCGTCGGCTGTCACACTGTCCTCACCTGACGGATTATCTCTCGCGCCGATTCAGGAGTCCCTCGACTTCTTGTCTTGTTCAAATCCAAGCTTTACCTAGAGTCACGTGAGCAGCCCAACTGATCCGCGCATATGGAGTACCCTACCTGCGTTAAAAACGCCTCGTCCATAACCACTCTCATACCTACATGTGCAAGTGCTTTGGACACGGTGTAGCATGCTTCGTGGGCGATATCGGTCGCGGCAGCTGCTGTAAATTCTTTCGTATGGTTTCCCCCTCTGGGCACGGTAGGAATGGCTACACGCTCCGCCGTAGAAAGGTTCGTCAGAGGGTGTCCTGTTAAGGACAACGAGAGTACTTACCAAACCCAGGGTGAAGCGCGGGAATTACTGCCATCCTTTAATAGCCTGCATAGTAAGGAAAGCAAAAAAGTGTGCGTACAGTAAGTGATATTTCCCTGAGAATGCCGTTGAGAAACATGTGTTACCATACATCATCTTGGTATGACTTACGAAGTCCGTGGACGCACTTGAGATACCCCATTCGTAATCGATGTTCCCGTATCGCTTCCGAACGACATCTGCAAGCTCTTCTCCTGATACCATCATATTCATAAGGCACAGGAATGAATGGTATATCAGCCTACCCAGCGCTTTATTCTGTACGAGTTCGTTTGCTATAGATTCGCGTGTAAACGCGACGGTAGTACCGGTGGCAGTAGCGGCAGCCCTTGCGGGAGATATAGCACGACAGGAGAAGTGGGCGAAATCACGTACCGAAAACACGCTTTAACTCGATCTGTGGTGTCGTACACTTCCTTGGTTAGGGGAGCACGTACGAACCAACTTTGACAGTCTTTATCAACAATTCCTACGCCAAAGATACTGGTAGAACGGGCTTACTGCACCGCACAATTGTCGGGAATTACTGAATGTGCTGGTCGAAGTGGTGGTAAAATAAGAAAAGGAAGTACGGACCATTGGGAGCCCAGTCTTTTCCCTCAAAAACTCCATGTACACGATGGGTAGGTTTAATTTGTTGACGTAAGAGCCCTATGTTTGTATACGCAAGCACAGCAGCATCCAGTGCATTCTGGCCTTCCCAGGGGCTCAAGCCGGCATGTGCGCTACATAGAAAATACCAGGTAGGTCATCGATGGTCCAAGCATATCACTGTTTTCTTACGTTTTCCCCGTATAATCCACTTGGAGCCGGACCATAGCCAAAGAACTGCTGAGGCTAACAGAGTAAGGGGGGCCGGGGGCCGGATGACACCTGCGTCACCGAAACAGACGTCAGTGAAAGGTCTTGGTCTCGAACAACCGAAGGCATACATAAGACAGACGTCCATTTCCTTATAGGCACCCTTATCCCACAACTGGACCTTGCCAAACCCGCCCTCCTCAGCTACAACACTGTGAGCGGTATCGTGCACCAGAGCTAGAATGCTTACCTGGGGTTCCGAGCAAGATTACTTTGCCATCAATGTTCAACTGTTGCATGGCGGCTTTGGCTGCACAGGCGACTGCTACGCCCGCGATGCCGATCAGATTGTGACCGCATGCGTGACCGATCCCGGGGAGGGCATCCATCTCGGAGTTAATGCCGAGGACGCGGCCCCCTTGGCCGTGTGTGTAGGTGGCCACCCAGGCAGTTTCGAGCAGGTAGTGTCTTTGAACGACCCATCCCTGCGCTTCCAAGAACTCCGTGTATACGTCGTGAGCGTAACTGGCAGTGGAATGGAATCAGCATCGCGTCACGATGTTCCAGGAAGAGGACATCGCACCGTTCTTCGAACATCAATTCGGGGTGAGCTAGTCACAGTGCAACGCAGGGGATGATCAGTCGCGACTCGCAATTCTAGATGTGCATCGTGAGGCCCTTACCATGAATTTTGTTGCTTAGCTGTCTCAGTTGAGGGCGGAGCGAATCGATCGTTTTCTCTATCACTGCAAGGATGTCTGGCCTGTATACATCGCCTGGCAGAAGCGGCGGTTTGGTTGGATCTGTGTCGGGTCGCCATACGACACCAGCGGACATTGTTTGTAAAGTCTCGTTCAACAGTGATCTGTCCGATGGTGAGTTGGCGATATGGCTCGTGTCGGTGTCTACTCTGAGCGGAAAATTGGTCATACGGCGTCTGAGCTCGGACAGCGCACTACCAAAGGACGGGTAGCTACGGTTACTGTACCAACTTAAAAGACCAGCAACTGTTTGACATCCGAATCTCTTTACTATTAGTACGCGCACGGAAATACACAGCACGCTTTACACTGCCCATGCATTTCTTTCAATCATCCCTCTTCTTCTTGTCTGCCTCAAACGCAGCCTTGACCTAAGCGCAAAATCGATTCAGCATCTTGCACATAAATGTCTCACAAAACGCACCCTAGCCAAGAATGCCGCATCCGTCAGGACCCTCATACCTACATGCGCCAGAGCCTTGGACACGTCATAACACGCCTCGTGAGCGGCATCCGTAGATGCTGCACGCGTAAACTCTCGCGTGTGGTTCCCTCCTCCTGGGACAGTGGGTATAGCTGCATAGGGACAATACTTAAACGCGCGCAGCGCTCACAGCAAGGGGAAGGCCAACGTACAAAAACCTGGATGCAGGCCGGGCATCACTGCAGCGTATCGTCGTCATGATCAACATGGCGGACTGGCAAGCAGCGTGCACGTACGGTATGTCACATTCCCCTGGCAAACCAAGCCATCAACACTGGCATCAACGGGCAGACAAGATGCAAACACACGAAATCTGTCGACGCGCCGGCGATACCCCACTCGTGTTCGATCTCGCCGTACCGCTTGCGAAAGATGTCTGCAAATTCTTCACCTAGTCCCAGGGGCAGGAGTGAGACAAGTGATTCGACGAGGGAACACGTCCAGGAGAAGTCATCTACCAAGCGCTTTATTCTGGACCAATTCATTCCGAACAGCTTCGTAGCTGATGTTCATCGTACACCCTGTTGCAGCCGTTGCGGCCCTGATAAACGACAAGCACCCCATCAGACACGATTCGAAGCAAGGGCCGATTCGCGTACTCGAAACATCCCTTGACCCTTGCAGCCGTCTCATGTGCTTCCTTGGTCGTCGGCGCGCGAACGTACCAGCTACACTCACTTGCTTCATTGCCCAACGAACCAGATGGGGAACACGCACTGCATCGAAGCTTGATCGGGAATGACTAGGCCAAAAAAAGTTGAGCAGCCATCAGGTAGATTACAGCGACGATCGACAGACTATTGGGTGCCCAATCCTGTCCTCCAAACACGCCATGCATGCGATGTGTGGGTTTGATCTGTTGACGCAAGAGTCCGACGCTGGTGTACGCGAGCACGGCAGCATCGAGAGCATTCTGGCCTTCCCAAGGGCTCAGTCCCGCGTGTGCGCTGGAAGTGGCAGGGACGGCGAGTCATTTGACCAAGTGAGGAACGTGGAAACGGAGCACGATCGTGGTTCCTTACGTGTGTCCGGTATAGTCGACTTTGCGCTGGACGATAGCCAGGGAGCCACTCAGACTGGCAGCATGTGGTGGACCAGGCGCCGGGTGACACCTTAGTTCGAAGCATCATACCCATTCAGCAAGCGAGAAGACAGCGAGGGAGGGGAACAAGACCACGAACGACGACACGTACATCAGACAAACGTCCATTTCCTCATATGCCCCCTTCTCCCACAAGAGTACCTTGCCAGAACCACCCTCCTCACCTGACAAAAATAAAAATAAAATAAAATAGTTAGTATTGCCTCACACCGTTCCGGATCTCATCTTCCACTTTCAACTGAAAGAAAAAGCAACCAAACAGCTTACCAGGCGTTCCAAGCAAAACCACCTTGCCATCAATCCCCAACGCCTCCATCGCCACCTTGGCCGCACACGCGATCGCTACCCCCGCGATGCCAATGAGGTTATGCCCACAAGCATGTCCGATCCCGGGTAACGCGTCCATCTCCGAGTTGACACCAAGCACAGCCGTGTGGCCAGTGCTAGAATCGTTGCTTCCCGGACTGTGGTGGGTGTAGGTAGCGACCCAGGCAGTATCGAGGAGATAGTGTCGTTGGACGGCGAATCCCTGCGTCTCCATAAACTGCGTATATTCATCGTGTGCGTAGCTGCACCATCAACATGATTGTCATGATCGCCAATGAGTCAGTGGGATGATCCGGAAAGCCTGGCCGGGCTCACCGTTCTTCAAACTTGAGTTCGGGTCTAGCTATCGTACGTACGTACGTACGTCCATGTCATGGCGTTGACGATCGTTGGGCAGGAGAACGGGTCAGAAACGCACCATGGATCTTATCACTCAACGTTCTCAGCGCCGGACGAAGCCCATCGATCGTCTGTTCGATCACAGCGAGTATATCTGGCCGATACACCTCGCCTGGTACAAGAGGTGGCCTGCTCTGATTTGCGCTTGGCCGCCATAGTATCTCATTGGAGACAGTCATCGTAGCCGTAGAGTGGGGAAATCCAACTTGGTAACTTCAAGTTGAAGTCCACTAACCCCATGGATTACTAGTAGTTTATATTCGGGTCTAGTGATCCGTATTCTACACACTCCCGTCCGTCTCTAGTGGTAGACCTTTTTGAGAAAAGCAGATAAACACGATAATAAGGTATGTACAAGCAGGTACACGACACAGCGGAATTCGCAAGACCATCGAGTTGTAACAGAAAAGAGAAGGAAAGAAATCGAATGGAAGAGACAAAAGTAAAATTAGACGCAAAAAGACGACACGCTCGTTCCGTAAATATCGACGTGATACCCAAGGTTTCGCAGGTCCGAGATGGAATATGGTGGGCACGGGAGGCGATGGCTAGGACGAGGTACCCTTGGTGCGACTCGAGACCCGTAACCGATGTTGCCTGTTCTTCAAATGAACCTCGTAATTCGACAACGAGTCGCCTGGTCCGGGGTTATATAGCTAATCACCCTGGTCAGATATCCAATCTCGGTCCATTCGCAGTTACGCACCTTGCCAGGACAATCCAAACACTTTATCCGCCACTCCGGCGTTGCTTTGGGTGACGACTTGCGCAAGATTGCCTCGAATTTGTCATCCGGATACTTGGCTTGCAATGCCACGATCGCAGCAGACAGCCACGCGGGTATAGACTGTTCACTTAACGTTTGAGCATCAATAACTTCCGCGTCAAAAAGAGTGTGCGCTCACGTATGCGACGCTCGCATTCGAGGCTGGGTCTCCACTTGGAGAGCTCGAACTCACCGCTGGTGGAGGTCGGGGCGAGTCTGGCGTTGACGGCCGGGGAGGAGCAGGGGCAGCGGATTGGTTCGTACCATTTGTTTTGAGAGATTGTTGTGCGAGAGGGGCTTCAGACACGCTCGATGCCGTCGACACTGGTGATACGGGTCTATCGTCCTCGGATGGTGGTATTGTTGCCGAGTTGGGCGCTCGTGTCGGTACCTCGACCCACAGTTCAGATTTTTGCCGGCTCGGTGTCTCCACACCCTCCGCAGCTGCCGAGTTCGCCCCCCGACCCCGCTTTTTGGCACTTGTCTTGCCCAGCTCCTCGTTTCTCAAATTGAGATGATACTGTGGATCCGAGTTATATTGAACCGGCCGCGGGCGTCGATGCCGATGCCAAAACTTGCCTGAAAGGGTGAAACGTTTTCATCAATCTGACTCTCATCAAATAAAGGCGGTCCACATACCGCAAGTCCCACACTGGGACTTGTCTCCCAAAGGTCCTTTTCGTCGCCCGATCGCGATACTTTCCGGACAGCCACAGTTAGAGCAGTGCCAAACACCGTTGATTACATTCGCGTGTTGCCCGTCAGCAAACTCTCTTTCTTTTGCTTCCCTCTCACTCTCCCTCGCCTTCTTTGCGATCGCCTTGGGGTCCGGCGGTGCGGGAGTCACGACTGGCGCAGGAGGTTCATTCTCGAGCAACGACGAGGGCAGCATAGTGGATGATTCCATGGCGGTCGTCGGCGTCGGCACGGTCACACGAGCGCGCGGGTGGAGGATTTCAGGAGGATAGTTGGGTGCTTTGAACAGGCCCTTTGGTTTCTTCTCCTTACCCAGGGAAGTCACCTGAGGGACCGACTGTTGCGGCGGCAACTGCAGAGGCATGATACTCGTCCCGTTCTCTGACGCTACCATGTTGGCGATCGTCACCGATGCGGCAGCGGCAGCTGCACGCCTTGAGGTTGGCGCGTTCGCGGCGGCAGCTAGAGCAAGTGTCGCAGGATCTAGCTCAGGGAAACCGATCGCAGGGGTACGATAAGTCCGGTTAGGTTCGCGGTCCGGGAGCGCAATACCACGACGACCTCTCGTGTTCCGTTTCCGTCTCTTGGTGAGCTCTTTTTCTCGCTCTTTTTCGTTCCGCTCAATCTCGCCATCACTGAGGTGATTGAGAATGGGTGTAAAGGACTGGACTTGGTCCATTGCTCTCGTTGCAGAAGTAAGGCTAGGTAAGAACGACATGCGAAGATCGTCGTCTTGCACGGCCGAGCCGTCGGAAGGGTGGCCGACGAGGAAGAGCGATTTTTGGTACACCTGGACTTGCTCCCGTATGCAGTGCGCAATAGCGGTCCTGGAGGCGCGTCAGCCATCACACCCGCATCATTCGGACGGACATTGCTCACTTGAACTCCCCGCCCAAACCCAGCTCTTTTGCATACACATCGGCAAACTGTTCTGGAGACGCATCCTCGTTCTCAAGATCCCACTCGAATTGATCATCTAGCTTCCTCGAGCCCACAATGATATCAAGCTAGGACGCACACAATCAACACGCTGCCAACGGTAGGGTGATCTCAACATACCTTGATCAATATCCGCAAGTCTTCATGCACCTTCTTCTCGTCCACCTCAAATTCATCTACCATCCGCGGTCTCTCCTTTCCATTGCCATTGCTCCTGCTTGCTTCGTCTAGGTCCTCAGTCTTGACACTAATCTTGCGTTTCTTCCGTCGATTAGTTGACACGATGCGTGCTGGCATCTCCTTCTTTGCACGCTTCCGCCACGAGTCCCACCACTGTACCGCTTCCTCGTCAAGCGCCCCTCGCCCTACAATTACGCCGTCGTCCTCGTCTATAAAAGGCTTATCATCGACGCGCCCGAGCGCGGGCCTTCGAAGATGATGCACAATCTCAACGTCCGAATCGT
>JBBPTC010000587.1:0-14846 GCA_038093955.1 Boletus albobrunnescens
CTAGTTCAAGAACACTGTTCAAAGTACAGTGAAGACTTTCAAGGAGGAGGTGAGACTTCGAAAGGAAAAGGAGGAGTTTATTAGACTCGGACTAGGTTACAGGGCGTACACCTAGGAGATCAAAGCTAAGGTATTACAGCGTATTCACAGGGTTTATATAGATATGGCCAACGCGCACGGACAAAGACGAGAAAGGGAATTCCGCAGGGAGAAGTCTGAATAAGCAGCTGCGGAATGGAAGGTCGTAGAACGACGAAGAACAATGATGTACACGTGATCAGAGATAAGAAGATAAGGGTTCGGGACTTAGTGGGTGGCACAGCTAAGTGGCGCGGACTAGTCCGAGACGAGTAAGGTTAGCATAGCTAGTCAGCGAGAACTAGTCAAGACAAGAGAAAAGAGTCAAGAAAAGAATAAATCGTAACATCACATTGAAAGTGACCTAGGCGATAACAGTGGTGACATGCTTTGGCGAAGCGAGGATGGGTGGATGGGAGCGCGATACTTCCATCTCCTCCAGTCCAGTAGTGGTCTATGCGTTCCGCATAGGCGAGTTCAGCTGGTTCAAGAGCCGACGAGGATGCAGACGGGGTCGATGAAATGGTTGGGACAAGAGGGGAGGAGAGAGGGACGAATGGCGGATGCTCTTGTTCATTGAGCTCCCAGAGGTAGTGATCGAGGTCTTCGAGGAAGTCGAAGAAACTCATCTGGTGTGAAAGCATGTTTATAGAGTCATTCAGCTGCTTGACGACATCTCTGATGATGGATTTGAAGAAATCGAATTGTGGGTCAGAAGAGTAATGATTGGCTAGGAGTTCTAGCCAGCCAACTTGGTGAGCTGCCGTGTAAACAGCGAGAAGGGGGGACCCCATGTCGAGATGGGCATTGATAGGGACGGCAAGACGTGAATCCCTAAAGTAGGAGTGAAGATGGTATATCTGATTGTCGTCTGGGAAGTCATTGACCAGACGGTGGGCAAAAAGCGGGACATCCACTGATACGACAGGGGCAGCAGGAGCTCAGATGAAAACTTGAGAGGCCTGGGCAGTAGGGGGGAGGTGTTCATCGGCAATGAGAGTAGTTCCGCTAGGAGGCGGAGGGGTGTCTACGGTAACGGAAGATTCAGTAACTAAGGTGATATCAGAAGAAAAGAAAGAAGACTCATAAAGGTTAGACATGGAAGACATTGTTTGTTTATCGGTAACGGTTTTTATTCTTGTTGATGGTTTGAGAGGAGGAGGACGAGGAGGGAAAGGTGGAGGAGTGAAGTCTTTTGTATTCGTCTAGGGTGGACTTTGCATTTTTGAGGTTCCACTCAGGAACCCAGGAGTCTTCTTCCGCCAAATATCCTTTCCATCGGATCAGGTAATAGCGGGAGGATGGAGTTCCACGGTGGCGTAAGATCTGTTCTATTTCATATTCTTCTTCGCCATCAACCAGGTCAGGAGGTGGCATAGGGAAGTTCTTCCCATAGACGGGGTTTTCGCAATAGGGCGATAGGAGGGAAGCATGGAACACAGGGTGGATTTTCCACGTCTGTGGGAGTCAGAGTTGGTAGGTGATGGGTGATAGGATCTTCGTGATGGTAAAGGGTCCTTCTCGCTTTGGAGCTAGTTTTGGGTGGACGACGTGGCGTTTCAGGTTGCGGGCTTCTAGCCACACCTTATCACCTTTCTGGAAGGGGACAAATGTTTTTCGAGAACGAGAAGCCATGACTTGCCTAGCTAGTTCGTGTGCGGCAAGGGCTTCATTTCTGGCAGCAGTGAGGGCGGTTATCTATTCTTCAACGGCAGGGAGGTTTGACGAGGCAATGACGTCAGGAAGGGGACGGGGTTCATATCCCATCATCAAGAAGAACGGGGATTTGCCAGTAACGGAGTGAGGGCAGTGATTGTGTGCGAATTCTGCGTGAGTGATCGATCGATTCCGACCATGCTGTGGGGTTATTTCCGCAGTAGATACGCAGATAAGTTTCAATTTCCTGGTTTACCCGTTCCGTTTCACCATCGGTCTGGGGATGATATGCCGTGGAGAGGGAGAGATCATAACCGAGGATTCTCCCGAGTTCTTTTGCAAAGGCAGAGGCGAATTGAGGGCCTCTATCTGAGATGATTTTATCGTAGAGACCGAAGCGCAAGTAGACTTTCATGAAAAAGAGTGAGGCTACTCCCTCAGCGGTACAGGTTTTCTTAGTTGGGCATAAAATTACCCCCTTAGTAAGCCCTTGGTCGACCACGACCAAGAGAGAATCGAAGCCAGCAGAGGGAGGAAGATCGGTGATAAGATCACAAAAGATCTGCTGGAAAGGACGAGAGGCGGTCAAGGAGATAGGAAGGAGCGGGGGCGACGTCGAATGGGTGTTCACTTTGTTCTGCTGGCAGACAGCACAGCCAGAAACAAAGGAACAGACATGCGTGGCGAGGCCTGGCCACCAGTAATCGGTGGCGACAAGCTGCCAAGTTTTCAAGAAGCCAGGGTGACCGGCAGAGGGATGATCATGGCAACGAGAGACGATGGAACGGTAGAGGCCCTCGGTAGGAGGGATGTAGACTCGGTTTTTGTAAAGGAGAATGCCATTGCGAAGTTGCCAGTCGGAGAGGTGGGAGTGGAAAGGAGCGGGGAGACCTTTGTCAAGGGATTGAAGGACAGATAGGTAGAGGCTGTCCTTCTGCGATTCGTCTTCAATGACGCTGGAAATGGTAGAGTCGATCATGTTGACAAATAGAGAGGGGGGAAGAAGGACAGTTCCTTGGTTGTTATCATCAGACGCAGGAACGAGATCAGGGTGGTGAGAGAGAGCATCGGGGGCAGCAAGGTTTTTGCCAGGAACGTGGGTAATCTTGAGATTGAAATCTACAAGATCTAGAAGCCAGCAGGCCTGACGACAGTTCAGGTGCTAGGCGGAACGGAAGTAAGTCAAGTTTTTGTGGTCAGTGAAGACCTGAACGGAAAAAGCAGAGCCAAGAAGATAGTGGCGCCACACTTTCAAGGCACAGAGAATCGCAAGGAGTTCGCGATCGTAGATATCATAGTTTCTCTCTGTAGGGGAAAACGATTCAGAGAGGTAAGAGCAAGGATGCCACTCACCATTGGCATCAGTTTGGAGAAGTACAGCCCCTAAGGCGTACTTTGAGGCATCTGTTGTAATGGCGAATGGGGCGGAAACATCTGGAAAAGAGAGGACAGGTTTTGCGAGGAAGAGGGCTTTGAGGCAATCGAAAGCACTCTGACAGAATGGTGTCCAGGCCCAGGCCTGGGATTTCTTGATGAGGTCGATGAGGGGGCGTGCGACAGTTGAGTAGTTCGGAATGAAGTGGCGATAGAAATTGGCGAAGCCAAGGAAAGAGCATATGTCCTTGACTTTTTCAGGGGTAGGCCACTTGGTGATGCCATCGAGCTTAATGGGGTCCATGGCGATCTCACCAGGACGGATGATCATACCAAGGTATTCGACTTCCTTGGTAGCGAAATTACACTTGGAGAGTTTCAAGTGTAGGTCAAGTTCTTGCATCCGTTGAAGAATGTGTTTTGTACGCTCTTCGTGGGTTGCTGGGTCAGGAGAGAAGATAAGGAGGTCGTCCATGTAAATGACGAGCCATCCTTCGGCGATCATGTCTCGGAACAAATCATTCATGAAGCGTTGAAATGTGGCTGGGGAATTCGTAAGACCAAAGAACATGACTGTAGGTTCGAATAGGCTGCGATGCGTAATGAAAGCGGCTTTCCATTGGTGTCCGTCTTTGATGCAGACGTTGTTGTAACCCCATCGAACGTCGAACTTGGTGAAGACTTTTGCGTCTTTGAGTTTATCGACGAGGTCGAAGATGAGAGGGAGAGGGTAAGCGTCGCGGACGGTATGTTCATTAAGATAGCGGTAGTCTTGACAAGGACAGAGGGCTGCCATCTTTCTTTTTGACAAAGAAGAAGGGGGACGCTTGAGGCGAATTGGAAGGACGGATCTTCCCAGAAGCAAGATTTTCGTTGATGAAGGCATCCGTCGCCTTCTTTTCTTCGGGAGTGAGTAGATCTTTCCGATCTTCGGTTTGAACGACTCATCGAGGTTGATCTCGTGGTCGTAGGGTCTGGAAGGAGGGACGTGGTCAGTAGCTTCTTTCGAGAAGACGGAAGCATACTCTTGGTATTCGGGGGAAGGATGGTTTCCTTCTTGTTCTTATCAGCCTCTCTGGCTAACTCCATAGCGGATGTTACTTTAGCAATGGAGGTTCGTTTGGCTGGTCTTTCGCCGAGAGGGGAGAAGTAGGTGCCGAATTGTACGATCCGGCTGCAGGTGTAAATGTTGCGGGCCCATTGGACATATTCGTTTTTGGACTCGTGTCCGGTAAACTTTTCAAGGTGATCAGCAGCAGCTGCTCTAATCATGGTGTGTTGAGGAGGGGGGCAGCGTTGGTTCAGGAGGATGTCATTGGAAAGAGCGTTGGATGCGTAGGATTGATAAAGTCCTTTGGATTCATCCATGGACTCGTCAATCGTCAGGGTGTTGGATTTCCAGTCGACGGAGGGATTGGCTTTCTTTAACCAGGGAAGTCTGAGGATAATGTTCTCGGTTCCACAGTCCATGACATAGAAGGTCACCTTTTGGGCTATTCCTTTGATATTGAGGTAAAGGTCAGAAGTGAAACGAATCTGGCCTTTCTTGTTTATAGTTTGATTGACGTTTCGGATGGAAATTGGTTTCGGTAGACGGGTGGTGGGTAATCGGTTTCTTCAGACAAATCCGAAGTCAATACAGGAAATGTCTGTGCCGCTATCGACTAGGGTGCGGGTATCAACAACTTTCATAACGTGCGAGGGATCAATGACTTGTATTGGGATCTGAAGAGATTTGCTTTTCGACGATACAAGTACAGGAGCGCACATAAGAGAGAAGGAAGAGGAGGGTACTCACGTCGATTGAGGCCTCCGTTTTAAAAACCTGTTTGAATTGGACACGTCCTACTGTGTCCTCTTCTTCTTCACAGTTCTCCAACTTTGGAAGATCCTTTTCGTCTTTCTTCGCCTTTTGGACTCTCTCCTCGGTTTTCTTCGGCAGAGAGGGTTTCAGGAATTGGACTTTGCAGTCCCATGAGGAGTGTCCCTTTTGACGACATTTGAAACATTGTCCTTCTTTGGCGAATTTTACCCGTTCTTCGTCAGTAAGTCTTCTTGGTTTCAGGATGCGGACGATGTCGACATCCATGGCGTTAGGATCTTTTTCTCTGGCGTGAGTGTGTGAAAAGAAGCAGGGGGTCGAAGAAGGGTTTCGATGCATTGCTCGGATTAGGTCGGATTGGTCGGCTCCTTGTTTAAAGACCATGGCCTTTTTGTACCAGTTGGTGACTTTTGTCGGTACAGTTTCCATGGCCAGGATTTGTCTCATAAGGGGTTCGGGGATGCCAGCGGAGAAGTAGTTGATGAGGACAAGTTCCTCAGTAATGCCGCTAACTGCGACTTGGTTTTTGAATTCGGTTATGTACTTGGAGAGTACCTTGCAATCTTTGATCCTTGTGGTTGCCAGCCAGATTATAGCATCGGTTTTGGTGCTGGCATGATCAAAGGCATTGAGGAATTTGGACTTGAAGTCCATCATGGTTCCGAACGAGTTATTGTCTAAGGCGTCCGCCCGAAAAGTGGATGCCCAGGTATAGGCGGCGCCTTTCTTCATGTAGGAGAGTGCAAAAGTGACTCTCTTTGCATTTGTGTTGTAGACGTACTCATTGGTCAGGAGATAGGTTCGTACAGCATTTAGCCAAGATTTGGCGTTCTTTGGGTTACCATTGTACTCCTTTGGAGAGCCGATGCGAAGTTCGGTGTGTTTGGTAGAAGACATGACGAGAGGGGTCGGAGTAGGTGGTCTGGTGGTTGGGTAAGGGAACGCTGTGGCGAGGGATGTCTGCCTTGAAATGGAGGGTGGAGACGGTGGTGTCGGTGGTCGGGGTAGAGTTAGCGATGCTGAGAAGTTGTGCGCTAATGTCTGGACAGTTTCCTCGTCTGTAGGAGAAGTGAGGTGAAGGTCTTCACTTTCAGAAGAGGTGGGCGAAGAGTTCGAGGGTTCAGGGGAGAGCGAAGGCTCTAGATTGTGGTATCGAGTGTACCACAGGGCAGGGATGGGGGTCAAGGGACGGTCGGGTCGACCGCGTCTGTTCGAGGAAGAAATGGTGGCGTACTACACAATGGTAGGCCTTCGGATAGCTTTGATCTTTTGTTATGCTTGGCCCGGGTAGGGACGAGCGTAGCCTAGGATAGATGAAGGTCGGGATCGGGAGTGACGTTGTACAGCGATGTTACGAGTCGGTCGGAGGTGACGTTGTGCAGTAATGTCACGAGTCGGTCGGGGTCAGAGTGATGTTGTGCAGTAATGTCACGAGTCGGTCGAGAGGTCAGAGAGTAAGCATTGAGTCAATAGTCTCAACGATGACTAGTTCAAGAACACTGCTCAAAGTGCAGTGAAGACTTTCAAGGAGAAGGTGAGACTTTAAAAGGAAAAAGGGGAGTTTATTGACTCAGACTAGGTTACAGGATGTACACCTAGGAGATCGAAGCTAAGGTATTACAGTGCAATCGCAGGGTTTATATAGATACAGCCAACGCGCACGGACCAGGATGGAAAAGGGAATTCCGCAGGAAGAAGTCTGAATAAGCAACTGCGGAATGGAAGGTCGTAGAATGACAAAGAACAACGTTATACATGTGATCAGAGATAAGAAGATAAGAGACTCAGGACTTAGCAGGTGGCATGGCTAAGTGGCGCGGGATAGTCCGAGATAGTCCGAGACGAGTAAGGGTTGGCATAGCTAGTCGGCGAGGACTAGTCAAGTCAAGAGAAAAGAGTAAAGAAAAAAATGAATCGTAACATTGTCCAATCAAAAAGAAGGTAAACCAACACCAAGGTAATGAAGGACTTGGGTCACTGTTACGATTTATTCTTTTCTTTCATCTTGACTAGTCCTTGTCGACCAGCTATGCTAACCTCTACTCGTCTCAGACTATTCCACGCCACTTAGCCATGCCACCCGCTAAGTCCCGAGTCTCTTATCTTCTTATCTTTGACCACGTGTACAACATTGTTCTTTGTCGTTCCACGACCTTCTATTCCACAGTCGCTTATTCAGACTTCTCACTATGGAATTCCCTTTTCCATCCTGCCTCCACTCGTACTTCAGGGACTTGCGTCTTGCAGTTCCTATCAATGCCCATCTCGACATGGGGTCCCCCCTTCTCGCCGTTTACATGGCAGCTCACCAAGTCGGCTGGCTAGAACTCCTAGCCAACCATTACTCCTCCGACCCACAATTCGATTTCTTCAAATCCATCATTAGAGACGTCGTCAAGCAGCTGAACGACTCCATAAACATGCTCTCCCATCAGATGGGTTTCTTCGACTTCCTCAAAGACCTTGATCGTTACCTCCAGGAGCTCAATGAACAAGAGCACCCGCCGTTCATCCCTCTCTCCTCCCCTCTTGTCCCTACCATTCCATCGACCCCATCCGCGTCCTCATCGGCTCTTGAACCAGCAAAACTCGCCTATGCAGAACGCGTCGACCACTACTGGTTTGAAGAGAAGGTCTACCCCTGCCGCTCCGACCTCTTCTACCCCGTCTTCCTCATCTCGTCAAACCCAATCATTTCAGGTGTCTCTCATCTTCTGGTCGTGGTACCAGATCTGTTAATTTCGTCGAACCCATTCCAGTTCCACCTCCAACCCGACTTCGTACACGACGCACTCCATGTCGTCCTGTCCCTTGTCCTCCGTCTCCGCTGAGGTCCCCCTCGCCCCCCGACTACAATGATGAATATAATTCCATGGCCTGGGCCAACATCACAGGATCCCTGGGGGGAGCCTATTTAGATTTATAAAGAGTAGTTCCAACAGGAGTTTGGAACATAACAGGGGGGTAATGTTACGATTTATTCTTTTCTTTCGTCTTGACTAGTCCTCGTCGACCAGCTATGCTAACCTCTACTCGTCTCAGACTATTCCGCACCACTTAGCCGTGTCACCTGCTAAGTCCCAAGTCTCTTATCTTCTTATCTTTGACCACGTGTACAACATTGTTCTTCATCGTTCCACGATCTTCTATTCCACAGTCGCTTATTCAGACTTCTCACTGTGGAATTCCCTTTTCCATCCTGGTCCATGCGTGTTGGCAATATCTATATAAACCCTGCGATCGCGCTGTAGTACCATTCGATCTCCTAGATGTACATCCTGTAACCTAGTCCAAGTCTAATAAACTCCTCCTTTTCCTTTCGAAGTCTTACCTCCTCCATTACAAGTCTTTACCGCACTTTGAGCAGTGTTCTTGATCTAGTCGTCATTGAGACTATTGACTCAACGCTTACTCGTACAAACGGCACTCCACTGTTCTCTCTGACTCGACTTGCAACATCACTGCGCGACGTCACTCCTGACTTCGATTGACTTGTGACATTACTACACGACGTCACTCTGACCTCGACCGACTTGTAACATCGCTGTACGACGTCACTCCGACCCCAACCTTCGACTATCCTAGGCTACGCTCGTCCTTACCCAGGCCAAGCGTAACAGTCACCGACAAACAGAATACCAAGATAACAAAGGCCTTGGAAAACAACAACAACTACCATGACAAAAGTCTCATACCTGGACTATAAAGGGAATCTGCTACTGCTACTGTTGGCATACAACAGCTAGACTAGCACCAGGCCCACACTACAAGCAGACCCAATGCTGCATATATGGTTGTCCACCATAAATAAGGATAATGTTGTTCTCCCCATAGTGCACAAGGGGGTATATTGTCAGAGTGCTAGAGGCTGGCATGTAAGACAAATTGATAACATCTACTGTTCGCGTGATCACAGTGATTGTCATGTCATTCTACTTCATGTATGAAGCAGAGGAATTGGGAACTCCTCATCAACAACTTCAACCCAGAACCAACCGGAACCAACAATGACAATAGGAGAAGATCGATGATATCACCTTCACAGCAAGTCCAGCATGACTATAAACTGCATTCCACAGTAGAGTCTGGCATGACTATAAACTACATTCCACTTGACGAGTCCGGCATGACTATAAACTGCATTCCAACCCGATGAGTCCAGCATGACTATAAACTACATTCCTATCAACCAGTATGAGTATAAACTATATTCCAACACTGGAAGTCTGGAATGACTATAAACTACGCCAACTATGAATAAGTCTGAAATGACTGAAAACTACAGCTGATGAACAGATCCTACCCATAGGACAGACGGAGACACCTATCTAATGGAGTGAAAAAAGGGCAATAGTGCGAACAATCTGAGGTAATAGCTAAGCCACCTAGGGATCTCTGTTAGGGCACTCAATCCAATCCTCTTGAACAAGCAAGGATCTCCTGAAAGAACTGGATGAGTGCACAACATACCCTCCACTTGTGTGCTTGACAAAACATCTACCACCTGCCATCGCCATAGGCCAAGACTATGATTATGAGTCACAACAGCCTCCTCTGATCTCTGCTTACCTTCCTACCCATCCTAGGCAGTCTCACCATAGCTGCCACTATATTTCTCTACCTTGGGCCCGAGATTGACTGTTCTTTCAAAGGACTGGCATGTCCTTAAAACTGCATACCCTACTGACCAGGTCATTCAACTGCATTCCTTGCAATAGACCAGAATGTCTACTCAGACCATCACTCAAGACTAGCATCGGTCACTCCTCTCTTCTCGATATCTGCTGTGGACCCCTATCAGTCTAACCGGATGTACTTAATTACTGCCATTAGCAAGGACTACCCACGGATTTCCCTCTCCCTTTCCAACTGCCAACCTTTATGATGATAGTTAGGATATGATACTTCTGAAGTCTACTTGGGGGGTAATTTCTCTCCTTTTAGCAATGAACCGATTCAGAACTAACCAGACAACAGGAAACAAGATCTAGATTAGGCCTAGATCTAAGATGAAAAATATGTTGAAAGAAAGTAAGACAAATGGAATTCCCTAACAAGAACCAGATCCGCCACTCCTATCCCCTGTTACAGTTAGAGGGTAAACCTTGGGACTTAACCTGTCTCTTTTCTCCTTTTCATTTTGCCTCTGAATGAGATCCCACTTGGGATTGCCCTTGGAACAGTTTCTCCTCTTAGCTTATGGACGTTCATCTCTCCTCATGGGTCTCTCTCGCAACCCAGATATCTTGTCCCCTATCCCGAATGGTACAGCTGTGTATGGAGTCCCATGACTCCTTTTGGATATTACTGATGCTGACCTGTTTTGTCTAAAACGGAGTTCTACTCCTTCCGAGTAGAATCAGTGGAATATGGAATACCTATGGGATTCCGATTCCTTGTATAGATACTGAGCTCTGCCTCCATTTCTTCCTTTCGCAGAAGCATAGCCAACCGCTTACTAGTATATATACCAGATGCCCATGTATAGTAACTTTAAGCTAGTTCTACGCAATCAAGTGTAGTTTCTATGCGATCCCCAGAAGGCCTTGAGAAGTGACTTCGTGTCTGCTCAAGTTCCTCTCAGTCAGAAGTGTCCCAGTGACTGCTAACTCCTCGGAACTTAGAATCTTCATGATACTACACTTCCGCATTACATCCCCCCAAAACAATAAACTAGAGACCTTTTCATTTCATCTAGAACAAGTCACCACCGAAGATGTGAATCTCCTTTACTCTCATGAAGAATACTATGAAAGAAGTCCACTCCATCTCCTACCAAGGAGAATGCTTCCAAAATAGTCCACCCTATCTTCAAGAATGAATCCCCACCTAGACTGATGAAGTCCAATCAAGGAAGTGGTATATACTTGCCTCAACTTAAGGATCACTGTCTCCCTACCCCGCCAACCTCACATCAGGACTGCCATGTCCTTAAACTAGATCCTTAGACCATCATGTCTATAAACTGACTACCTGATAGACCATCATGTCTATAAAACTGACTACCCGATAGACCATGAAGTCTATAAACTAGGATATCTTAGGAAGACTGCTATGTCTCTAAACTAGATCACTGATGATGCTTCTACAATACAACCATCCTCTACCCCTCTCAAGATTGAGAAATAATTCCCCTCTTGGGAAGTTCGCATAGTCAATGCCAAAAGAAATGAGTCTATCAAGAGTATCTCTCCCACCTATTACCCCTTGTATCTAGAAGTCTGCTACAACTATAAACTGGATTCTGCTCTCTGGAACTGACTGGAACAACATGGAAAGGCTGGAATGCCTTTAAACTACCAACCCTCCAGAACCAACTGGAACCGACAGAAAGGCTGGAATGTCTCTAAACTACCTTCACTCCAGAACCGACCAGAACATCACTGATGATGCTATCTCACCCTCTCTGAAAGAATGCTGCCCAAAAGGTCTACCCTGTTTTCTCTTGAGGAACACCTTTGACAACAGTCCATCCTGTCTTTCATACCAATAAAGAGTCACGATATTTATTGAACTCTCCCTAGTATCAAGGATCATCCTTCATCTTAGGAAGTGACAACTGTCTGCCCGAGTGTGAAGAGCCCAAGATCTCTACCTACCGAAGTATCATCATGAGAGAGACCGCTAAGTCTATAAACTGGATCCCTAGATCTGAAATTGCCCAGACTCATGCCTATAGACTGGAAGATCTCAAAACTACCACAACATCTTCGGAACTGACCAGAATCCCTCAATTAAACATCCTAACACAATTGGATGTCCCTGACAACCGCTATGTTGTAAAACTGGATCTGATGCCTCTACTCTCTGCTTTCCCACCACCTAGAGGAAAACAACATGCACTCCTAGTCACTAAGAAATATCCTCACCAACTTAGGGCTCTACCTCCAAAATAGAAGTTCATATATTGATGCCACTAAGGAATAAAACATACTCAAAGTTTCCTCAACCCTCTGAAATCTCCTCTCACGTCAACAGGTCTAGGAAGATCACCATTCCTAGAACCTTCATGAAGAACTTGTGCATCTGCTATAACATTAAACTGGATTGAGTGTCTGCCATGACAATAAACTGGATTCCTTGACCAGCAAGTCATAAAACTGAACTGCTGCCTAGAATCAGGATGGAATGTCCCTGATCATTCCAACCGACCTTCATGTTGATAAACTGAAAAAAAACAATCTAGAATGGCTCATTCCCTAGATCAACAACAACCGATGTCCTCTACAACATTAAACTGGACCCCGCCGACCATGCTCAATAAATGAAAAAGCACTCCAACCACCACATCAATAAACTGGGCCGTGGAGAAGAACTTAGAACCTCCATCTCTCACTGGCTGTCTGCAAGGACAATAAACTAGGATAAAATTAGAAAAGAATAGAAAAAGAACAAAAGAAGTCAACAGTAGAATTAAAGGAATCCTGCCACCTCAATCCTGGATGGGTACATGCCCAGTGTTATGGTTACCGGGTGAGCTGTGGGACTTATCTACTACTTTTTCCTCTTTTCATTACACTTCTGAATGGGCTCCCACTTGGGACCATCCTTGGGCCTCTCCCTTTCTTGCTTGACTATGGACGTCCTTTATCTCCTCATGGGTTTCTCTCATAACCCAGATGTCTTGACTCCTATCCAGTATGGTATGGCTATGCACAGAGTCCCGCCAACTCCTTTAGACCTTACCAATGCTAACCCGTTTAGTATAAAATGGAGTTCCACTCCTTCCGAGCAGAATCAGCAGAATGCAGAATATTTACGGGATTCCAATTCCTTTTGTAGATATGGAGCTCCACCTCCATCTTACCATTCGCAGAAGCACAGCCAGACCGCCTACTAGTATATATACCAGATGCCCATGTATTATAGCCCTAAGCTAGTTCTATGCAATCAAGTGTAGTTGTTATGCGATCCTAGAAGACCTTGAGAAGTGACCTTGTGTCTGCTCAAGTTCCTCTCAGTCAGAAGTGTCCAAGTGGCTGCTGACTTCTTGGAACTCTCAAAACCACTAGACTACGCTTCCATGTTACAAAAGAACTAGCTTTTCCCCAGACCCCTACCACTGCATAGAGGGTAACCAAATAACACCATGTCTCACTGATATGGACTCACAGACTCCACATCACCATCTCCCTCCCAGTTTGCTCTTCCTGATCTCTCCAGCCTACATCAACAGCATCCTTGGTTTGCCTATAAACCTGATGAATATTCTGACAAGGAATACTGTCGTCAATATAAGGAATGCCAACTCACATTAGTAAGAGAGAACAGAAAGCAAGGAAAACCCTCGGACTTCCTTTCAGAGTTTTTCCCAGAAAATCCCACAGAGCCTCCAGGGTCACCAATTAGAGCAAAGAAAGAAGAACAATTCATAGAACTATGAATAGGAGAAGAAGAAGAAGAAATGGCAGAAGAAATTAAAGCAGGACTTTCTAAGGATTTCTTAGGAGAACCAGAAGATGTCAATAGATGGCTTCTAGCCATGAAGGCATACTTTTAAAATAACCAAACCCTCTTCACTGATGTCACCAAATCACTCACTCTTCTAAATAAGATAAGTAAAAGATGAGGAAGATCTTTCACAGAAGGATGACTAATGAAACTAGCCAACAACCAAGTGCCTGCTGAAGAGAAGACATTTGATATCATTACCGAATGCTTCACGCAAACCTTTGCCCCATATGACATGGCAGCAAAGGCAAGGATTCAGCTTGCCCAACTAAGGCAAGGAAAGAAAGGGAACTTCAAGTCCTTCATCTCCACCTTCCTCCTCTTATCCAAAAAATGCGGAATCACAGATGAAAAAGCATTAATTAAATGGTTTATATGGGGAGTACATCCCTCCCTTGCCAAGATGGTTCTCTGTTGTGAAAACCTCCATACTACCCTGAAAGGATGGATAGACAAGGCAACTTTGTTCAATCAACAACTCCATCGCATTGAAGATCTGGAAAGAGAAAGGGAGTACATCCCCTCCTACTCCTCTAGAGAAAGGGATCCAAACGCAATGGACATGGACAGGGTCTATCTCACTCCTGCTCAAAAGAGCGAACACATCAAAGCCAATAAATGCTTTGTATGTCACAAAGTAGGATGCCGATCCACCAATCATTCCTCCTCCTACAAAAGAAGGGGGAATACCCAAAGAAGGAAGTTTCCCAGAGGAAGGACATCCAGTCACCCCCAAGAAAAAGCCAGAGGGGCCTCTATTGAAGGAGAACTACAGGAATACCTCTCCACCTTAGGGGGAGATAATCAACAAGCAGCAATGAAGATCCTAAAGACTGCCTTCGAAGAAACCAAGAAAGAAGATGAAGAAGAACGACCCATCACCAAGATCAACATAGATTCAGTGAACAGTACTCTGTCCTTTCCTGGGAAGAAGAAGAAGAAGAAGAGGACCCAAATGAAGGAATAACCCTCCTCCGCAAATGCAGTATAAAGAAAAGTCCTCTCCATAAGGAATTAAAAGTGTTATGATTTATTCTTTTCTTTCGTCTTGACTAGTCCTCGTTGACTAGTTATGCTAACCTCTACTCATCTCGGAATATTCCATGTCACTTAGCTATTTGCCACCCGCTATTTGACTCTTTCCCAGTCGGTCAAGCTGGGCACCTTCGTTTACGTTTATGTTCACTTCCGAACTGCTTATACAGTATCCTTGTAGTGGTAGCCCTACACTTCACAGGTATCGAGCCCTGCACCTCATAGGTATCAAGCCCTATATCCTTGTCTAGTGGTAGCCCTACACTTCGCAGGTATCGAGCCCTGCACCTCGTAGGTATCTGTTACGACTAGAGGGTGAGCCTTGGGATCTGTCCAATTCTTTTTCTTCTTTTCATTACGCTTCCGAACGAGACCCCACTTGGGACCACCCTTGGGGGCCCTCTTTTCCTTGATTATCCTTAAACGGACG
>JBBPTC010000588.1:0-14836 GCA_038093955.1 Boletus albobrunnescens
CCGACTTCTCGCACGACAACGAGATGATCGCCATCTATTCTGCCATAGGACTCTTCCGTCCCGATGAACCGCCAGTTACAGACAGACTGGACTTGACGCGGACATTCCGGATTTCAAGGATGACGCCCTTTTCCGGACGGATGATCACGGAGAAGGTGCGATGCGACGATGGTGTGGAG
The DNA here is from genome assembly GCA_038093955.1 of Boletus albobrunnescens. Lineage (NCBI taxonomy): Eukaryota > Fungi > Basidiomycota > Agaricomycetes > Boletales > Boletaceae > Boletus > Boletus albobrunnescens. The sequence goes on from JBBPTC010000588.1 coordinate 180, forward strand.
TATATCCGGATACTCGTCAACGACGCGGTGCAACGGCTGGCATTTTGTGGTGCGCACGAGGATGGATCATGCACGTTGAGCGCGTTTGTGGAGAGTCAAGTGTATACTCGGAGTAACGGTGCCGGTGACTGGGAGAGATGTTATTCGTGATGGTAATCGTCTTTGATCCCTTATTCGTAGCGCATAATATAGTTGCTCGGCCCTTCGTTGCGGTAACCTCAGGCTGCTCGGCTAACGCCGATAGCGGTAAGCGTCATCCTCTTTACCTTTACCTGTGACTAGAACTTGTCCTCAGCCAAGACAAACGAATGATGATCACCCACAACAAATACGTGACATTGCAAGGTCTAGTGATACTACGATGGAACGAGAGGTTGGACAGCGTATCTCAGACAACTCAAGGAATCAGAGGTACAGTACGAAAAGGAGTTCATCATGAAGTTGCTGAGGAAGTTGGTCAATTACGCTTTCGACGGGCTTGTTTAGAGTGTGAAACGCAGTACTCTACAGCGGGTTTGTACAGTGCATCTTGCGAGCTGGGAGTGTCAGTCAAGGAGACGGAAAGAAACACCGTCCACCCACCCTCGAACGGACTCGTCCAATTCTTCTGGACCGACAGGACTCAAGACGAAGCGTGCCACCCTCGAATCAAGCTCGCTTTGCATTCATATGTAAGACAGCCGACCGCCCATCCATGGATCATCTGACATTTTTCATTTGTATTGACACAGGAAACATGACGGGGAGACATACCGAGCATCTTCTTACTGGCCAGCAAGACAATGGTCAATTTGATGCCTCGCTCGTGGTCTTCTTGCGTTGCGTGATCTGTACGTGCGGTATTTAGCGCTTCAAACATGAACATGGGCAAGAAGAGAACGAACATGCCAGAGGAAATGCCGTCGGGATGAAGCGGCGAGGAGGGCGTGAGCGGAAAGCGGCTTGAACGTGCAGAAGGATCCTCGGGAGATACAAGTTTTCGGGGCGGATAACAAAGCTTTCCCGACGAGAACCATCTGGATGGACTTGTTCCGCTCTGGGCCCCATACGGAAGGGCGCCTTTGTGACTGGAGTGTCTCGCGGAGACGCTGAGGAGGGCAAACAGATCTTGGGTCTTTGGGGGAGGTGGTGGGGGAGACTGGGGTGTTGATCATTTCCTGTTGAACGGGTGGGCTGCCGATGGGGTAGCAACGAACATGATGGGGGCAAGTTGCGCAACAGCTCGACGAGATCTCTACTATATAACCACTCGACGAGAGGGAGACTGCACACTGTAGGAAAACTACAGGCACCTACATGCACCATACCCGATCATTTCTACCAGCGACTTCACCGTCAAATGGTATCGTCACGAGCAGGCCCACAACGACTTGCATCTTGCCGCGTGCGAGACCCAGTCGGTTGCGCGGCGTGGCACAGCTCACGTTGGTTACCACTGCAGGGACGCTGCCGATCGTAGGAGAAGAAATGGCACCGTTGACGCCGTTCTCGGCGAGGGCGATCTCGGAAAGCGCAGCGAAGCCGACAGAGACAAGATCATATCAAAATACAGTGTAGACGGTTTCTTGTACGTGTGTTTGGTCGGGTGACATGGCGGGCACATGGGGGTAACTGGGTCCGGCCGTCGAACCCATGTCGAAAAAGGCACTGATGCATTGACTCGAGCTGACCGACGTCTACATGAAATCTGCCGGACTCATCATCCAATTCTTTCCGCCAAACCATTACCGACATGAAACGGGCTGTCACGGTGAGGACGAACTGGTATTGCAGGCCAGCACGGTATTCGTAGTAGCCAGCATGTTGGGGGGAGTATTTGGGCATAGATGGCTTGGATGGCATGCGAGGGACCGGCGATGTTGGTGGTGCCGGCGTCAACGACAGCGGCCGTTCAGGTCCCGGTCGTTATGACAGTACCTTGGACCGTTAACACTATTGGTCGTCCCGTCAGTCATCGTCATAGATATATAAAAACCAATGCAGACTCACTCGAGAGTGAAGTGCCAGTAGTTCGGCTCACCAGGGATGTAGCGTAGTCAATCGAACCTATGTAAAAGCTGCTCCCATTCTATACCCTGGATATTTCCATCAAACGTCGCTCGCGCAGAATCTATCAGAAGCAAAACGCACGTAACATAAACTTGCCTCCGGGTTCCAACGCAGATGGATTCGAGGCATTCAGGTATCTACGTCAGCGTTGGTCAACACGCTCAACCAAGCATCCCTCGAGTTCCTTGCGTACCTCCGAAGCTGGACTGCAAAGAAGTGCCAAGTCCATGATCCTGCTACCCGCGAGGGTTTTCCAAAACGGTGACTGCCCTGAGCTCAATTGAATGCCAAGCTAAGCCGGGGAGCCCAGACAGAGATGTTTGCCACCAAATCGTCCATGGCACCACGGCTGCGCGCATGCAACCCGATCAGACTCGCCACACCGACAACACAACGCACCTCGACGTACCGAAACCTTGGTTCGAGACCGAGAGACTGGCCATCTCTTCAGTAATGTAGGAATCAGCTGCGCTAGACCCACACAGGATGGAGAACAACGTGAGGTCTTGAACATTGACGACAAAGATGGGTGACGGCGTGACGGATCGCACTGGCCTCGGCCGGGCCTGGTCCACAAGGGTATCGTCAGACCAGCTGGCGTCGACGGGGGTTGTTAGTGTGCCGCACGAACCAACACAGCAAAAGCGAGGTTCGATATTGTTTTCCGACGCGTGGATGGACCGCACGGTGGCCTTGAATTCAAACCCGAGTCAGTACTGCATTTGGGGAATGGAAGTGGGTCAAGGACCTAAGCGTGGGAATCAATCGTGGCGTAACGAAGACGCGTCGCGCACTGTATTCTTTGACAACTACTGTTTTGAATCATATGCTCACGCTGAATTGTTGGGTCTGCTCTAGGCCTCACTACTCATGTCTGTTCCTTTGTTTCTGGCTGCACTGTCTGCCAGCAGAACAAAGTAAATACCCATCCCTCATTGCCTCCACTCCTTCCTATCTCTTTGACCGCCTTCTGTCCTTTCTAGCAGATCTCTTGTGACCTGATTACTGGCCTTCCCCCATCTGCTGGCTTCAATTCTCTCTTGGTTGTGGTCGACCAAGGGCTTACTAAGGGGATAATTCTTCAAGATGTTGCAGAAGTTTTCGAGGTTGAGATTTCAAGCACAAAGACTGTCGCAGCCCTTAAAAAGGCTATCATGAATGAGATGCTGGTGGCTTTTCATGACATGGCTGCATATACTCTTCATCTTTACAAGCCCAGGGAACCCGTGCCCGAATCTTATGAAGAGAATCTTAGCAAGTTCATCCTCTCAGAGCATGCGGAGCTCTTGGAGATTGGACCCCATCAGTTATCAAAAGTATTCCTGAAACCACCGCCTCAGGGCGACATCCATATTACAGTGGGTATGTACTTGATGCAATCCAAGCTGGCCCTCGTAATTGATTCTGGTTCTTGTTCTCCAGATGTGCCATACTTGACAATTATTTGTTAGTTACGAGGCGTCGCTTTCAACGCCAGATTTCAAATTTCAATCCGAATGAATGCAACCTTGAGTCAACTCAAATGTACTATCAAGGAAGCACTACCGAATCTTGCAAATTTGACTGACTACCATATATGCTTATACAGGATATCGGGAGACAATGAACTCCAAGAAAGTCTCAGCAGGACAGGTGACGGTGAACCACTTCAAGGCGACACTTTGGCCTCCAATTTCCTGGGCGTGCCAGTTCTCGATCCCTTGCATGTCATTGTTGACGTTTCCACCAGTACCAGTGAGTTGACTACATGGCCTTACCTCTATGGCTATCATATCGGTTCCGTTGTATGCATACTTTGTTTTGCTTGAGTTGACGGCGACAAACTACACTGGACTAGCCGGGACCTGCCCTATGACCAATGCAGCCCTGCATGCGGACATCCACCCAGGTAGCTGTTCGACACGCTCGGCGGGGTGAGGTGATCCACGCACTGGTGCACGACATCGCCTAGTTAGTGTGCAACGTACTGTTGGGACATGACATCGGAAGAGTCCTTCATCAGCCCCTTTGGATATACCATACATGTATGCCCCTCCCATTTCTCTGTTGCATGTGTTGTTTGTTTTTATTAGTATCGTTGTTAATGTGATGATCAGTGAACTAGAGGCTGGGGATGATCCGAATATTGCTTTACTATCAAGTACTATCAAGGTATGTCGACATGATTGTGTTTTGACGTGTCGGAGGTATATCCATTATTGCATGATCATGGTAGATCGGTTACATTGATCTGTCATGCCCATACGATATGCAAGTCTGGTTGGTAAGAAATTGACTTAGTACACGGTTAGTGAAAAGTGCAACAATTCCACTGACATTTTCTCGTTATTCCAACACTGAGCAAAGAATTTACTAGTTGTATACGGTATTATTGTTAAGAACTCAACCAATGAGCACTCAAAGTGAATGCTTGCAAAGGCCAATAAATAACTATTCCAAAGATGAGGAACTAATCTACATGCAACTATCTACTTATATACTATGCTACATGCTGTGTACACACTCTATGATGTCATTGTCTAGGAGGTTCTTTATGATGTCATTATATTCTATAGTATTCTATGAAGTTCTTTTATGACGTAGGTTAAGGAGTGACTTGTGAAGAGATAGGTTGACTGGGTAGGTCGGGAAATGGAGAGTCTAGTAGATTAGATAGCGGTGTCGGAGACGTGGTCTTAACATTACCCCTCTTCTTAGGCGAGAATGCCGGGTGAGCAATAATATCATGATAAAAGAGGAAGTCCACTGACTTGAGGACTGAAGAGGTAATGGGCAAAAGAGGAAGCTTGCAGCAAATAGGACAGGTGCAAGGGGGATCTGGGATGGTCAGGTCATATTGTTGACGAAGGCAGATATGGGTGGAAGGATGAGGGATAGTCGGATGGTCTTTGTGGAACTGTGTAATGAGTTCCTGGGCATGACCAAGTTGAGTGTTTTTAAGCCACTCATTTTCTTCATCTGGAAAACCTTTCCAATATACCAGATATTCAACACATTGGCAATGTTCGTGAGATACAAGGATAGCATCGATTTTGTGTTTTTTCTGTCCATGGATAAGATCCAGGGGAGAAGGAGGAGGTGTTTGCTGCAAAGGGAATGATTCAGAGTGGTAGGAGATTAGGAGGGATTGATGAAATATGGGATGAATCCCACACCACTTAGGATCGAGTTTGAGTTTGTAGGCAGCTTCTCTTCTTCTACTTTTTTAAGGATCTTGATGTCGGAATTCTAGGTATTCATTTCACTCTTCATTAAAGAGACCTAGATTCTAGACCTGGATTATTCCGTTTCTTACACTATCACATTTAGTCATCAATGATGTCATAGATAAGAGTGACATACGCCATTGAGTAATATTTCTGGATGGTCATACTAGATGACTCATCCTTATCTTTCTTATCTTTTACCTATCTACTTATGGATAGAGAAACAACAAGGACAAACAGTCCTTGATCCCTATATAAGAGGAGCTTTCTTGATAGTCACTCCTAACTAAGAACTAAGTTGAGATATGATAGTTCCAATCTACTCTCTCATAAACTCTACTAAAGGCCTAGTACACTCTACTAGTCCTATTTCTTCAAAGCTCGCTTCACTTTCCTCAGCACTAAGTGAGTATCTCCCACTTAGTCCATTCAACCACATTCTCTGCGGACTTGGTCTCCTTGATCAGTTCACCTATTACACCTCAGGTAGTAGAGGAAGTGAGATCCCCTGGTTTTATCCTACTGGGATTGTGGATTTTATTACTTGAAGGGACCATAGTGTTTGTTGCTCAGTTTATGTGATGGATGTGTTACTATTGGTGATTTTGCTCTCTAACTGAATTCATTGGATTGCCCACCCTCACTTTACTTATCTATAATTTTTTCGGATTTTTCTAGCTTCTTGTGAAGCCTCTGCTCATACAGATGCTTACCTTTGTGTCCATTCTGTGATGTGGCACAGTGTTTATCTATGTTTACTTCAAGTGCACTTACTTCCTGAGAGTCCACTTTGTACCCTTTGATTACTCATTGTGGACTCCAGAGTTGCCCTGAGTTGATCTAGCTAGTGACTAGTCTGCTTTATCCAAGTTTCCTACCTCAAACAGGTTATGAGCCCTGTGCTTTAGTTCTTATCACACAAGATCAATTCAGATCCTTGCCTTATTGACCTGTTATGCTTGGCCTGGGTAAGGACGAGCGTAGCCTAGGTAGGTTGAAGAATGAGGACAAGGTAGTGCTTTATATAGATAATGAGTGCATACAAGGACAAGAGGAAGTACTTCATATAGGCAACGAGAGTATACAAGGATTACTTCGGGTTGTAAAATAAGACGAGTTTTCAAAGGAGTGTTGAGTCAATAGTCTCAATGACGACTAGTTCAAGAACACCGCTCAAAGTGCGGTAAAGACTTATAACAAGGAATGGAGTTTTCGAAAGCAAGATGATATTTCCAGAACTAGGTTACAGGTGTAAACCTAGGAGATCAAAGCTAAGGAAATACAGTGCAATCACGATGGTATAAATAGGGAGTGCCAACACGCACAGACCAAGATGAGAAAGGAAGTTCTGCAGTAAGAAGTCTGAATAAGCAGCTGCAGAATGGAAGGTCGAAGAATGACGAAGAACAATGATATGCACATGATCAAAGATAAGATGATAAGCAATTTGGGACTTAGCGGGTGGCACAGCTAAGTGGCGCAGAATAGTCCGAGATAAGACGCGGTTAACATGGTTAGTTGGTGAGGACTATTTAAGACAAGAGAAAAGAAGAAATCGTAACACGATTCCTCCATTCGATTCTTCATCCTCAAATCCCCTTGTGGGCTGATTTTTGTGTTGATCCATAGTTGGGATCACGAGTTATACCATTGGAAAGCATTTTGGCCTCATAGTGTGCTTCAATCAGTTTTGAGCCTACCATAACTCAATAACTTCTCTCTCAATCCCCTCAAAACTTGATCCTACCATCTTCTTCATACCCTTGAGCATCGAACCGGCCCCTTCACTGACTCGGATTCTCATCGCATTGCCTCTCAATGGCCTCATCTTTTTAGAGACCCAGTTTTCACAACATTGCCCTATATCTTCTTATTCTGCTAATCAACCTTCATCACACCCATACTGAATCTTGTTCCCTGGGACGTCTTCTACCTGCCCATTGTGTTTGTGAATCCTTCAGCATTGTTTCTCATGTGCTGTGACCATCCCAATCCTGAAATATTGCTTTTCTACCTCCTATTATCACCTCCTATTCCTACCTCCTATTTAGCTATCTCCTAAACCACCTCCTATCATTCCTATCGCCCCTAATGGCCTCTGAACATCCCTCCCATCGCATTAAGGCCCTTATAGGCACGAATTATACCACCTGGAGTGAGGAGATGAAGGCCCTTTTGCGCTCAAAAGATCTCTGGAGACTGGTAGATGGCAAGGAAAAGCGACCAACTGCTGCTGGAACAGAACAGGATGCCTGGAATGTCAAACAAGACAAGGCTGCTGGTGAACTCATGCTCAACATTGTGCTGGAGCAAAGAGCCCATATTAGAGCCCATCAGGATGATCTCTCTGCTGCCTGGACCACCTTACAGAAGCTCTATGTCCAACAGAAGGCTGGGACTCGTTTTGTGGCTTATGATGACTTCTTTAGCATCAGGAAGCATCCAGAAGAGACTCTGACTGTGCTCACAGCCTGAGTGGAGGACAGCATGTCCCGGATCAAGGATTTGTGCCCTTCTGGCTTTGATATAACCAAACTTGATGATGAACTGTCTTGTATGGTCATGATTTGAGCACTAGGAGTGGATTATTACCACTTTACATCCTCTCTTGCCCTCCTCACTGATCTTGACAAGGACAAGGTGAAAGCTGCCTTTCAGACCGAAGATATTAATTGTCGACCTCGCTCTGATGGCACTAGTTTGCTTTCTAACAGCTCTGTGCTCTCTGCCAATGCGAACTCTTGCAGCTGTGACTCCACTGTCCCTTGTTTCTTCTGTAAGAAGCCAGGCCATTGCCAGTGCAAGTGTTTTGCACTCCAGCGTGCCAAAGAGGCATACAAAACATCGAAGTATAAGAGAAAAAAAGCGAATCAGACCCAGACTGCCTCTCTAGCATCCACTCCAGTCCCTGCTGCCATTGTGTCTGCTCTGCCTGCTTTTGCATCTGCCAATGTCGCTTAGAACACTCTAAACATTGCTGAACATGCCAGGAATGCAAGTCTTCATTCCAATGATCCATCTACCTCCCATCCGACACAAACTAATTATCATTGGAATGTAGACTCTGGTGCCACTTCTCATATGACCCCTCATCGCCATTGGCTGCACAATTATACCCCTTATTGTGTGCCAGTCACATTGGTGAACAACACTGTTGTGTATTCAGCTGGTGTTGGGTCTGTGGTGTTCCATCCAATCATAGAAGGAAAGGGTGTGTGAGTGGTCGAATTCTCTCAAGTTCTGTATGTTCCTGACCTCCAGAATAATCTTCTATCTGTTCTGTATCTCACTCAACACTCTGGCATTGTTGTCAGTATCAATCATACCCATATGGTGTTCTCTCATCGCTCTGGACCTCCTCTTTTCGTCGCCACCATTACTGGCAACAATGCAGCATTCTTGGATGGTACTACTGAGTCTGGCACCCAGGTGGCCAACCCTGCAACAACTGTACCACTCGATTGGTCTCTTTGGCATTGCAGACTTGCCCACCATCACCTAGCAGGTGTAAAAGTGCTACTTGAACAGAACCTGGTCACTGGACTATAGTTGGATGTCAAGACTGCACCTGATCCAGTCTGTAAACCATGTCTTGCTGGCAAAATGCATGCAAATCCATTTCCCTCTTCGTCATCTCAGTCCTCCTGGCCACTCAAGCTTGTACACAGTGATGTCCATCATATGTCCCATCCTTCTTTCTCTGGTTTTCGCTATTGGATCACTTTCATTGATGATTACTTGAGATATCGCTTTGTAATGCCTATCAAGCACAAGTCGGATGTGTTTGAGGCATTCAAGACCTTCAAAGCGTTCACTAAGAACCAGTCGGAGCGCAAGATCAAGGTGCTTCAGGATGACAAGGGGGGCGAGTACATGAGCAATGCTTTTGCTGATTTTACTATCCAGTGTGGTATTTTGTGCCAGCATACTGTCCGGGCATGACCACAGCAGAATGGTGTTGCAGAGCATGCCAACAGACTGCTTGATGAGTGCATTACTGCTATGCTGCACAAGTCTGGCCTATCCACTGTCTTCTGGGGAGAGGCACTGGCTGTGCTTGTGCATGTCTGGAATAGATGTCCCACTGATGTGATTGCTCATGCCACTCCTTATAAACTCTGGCATGATCACAAACCAGATGTCTTTCATCTTCGGGTATGGGAATGTACTGTCTATGTGCATTTGCAGAAGGACATGTGCTCTGGATTTGGATCCCACTATGAAAAATGTGTTTTCATTGGCTACTCAGATGGTTACAAGGCATGGAAGTTTTACAATCTATCTACCAAGCATACTATCATCTTGGAGCATGCAGATTTTGATGAGCGACATTCTCTTGCATGCCCTATTGCTCTATCTATGCCTGGCCTCCCATATCCTTCCTCTACTGCTGGTTATATTCCTTCTATCTTGGATGATATGGATGATTTCAAGGATTCACAGGTGTCAGTTCCTGGGGGGGAGCATCCAGTACAGCGCATTTCTGACCCTACTCATCCTCAGATACCAGCTCCATCTCCTCCAGCATCTCCTGTCACTCCTCCAGTGCCATTACCTGCTCCTGGACCTGGACAACCTAGCCCAGTCGGAATTGGAGCTAGACTTCCTGCTAGACGTCGGAATCCACCCAGGGAATGGTGGAAACTCAGTCCAGCGCAGTTATCAGGTGGTGTGGATCATGAGGATGATAAAGATGCTGATTTCACCCTCATTGCTCATGAAGTGCTGCCTAGATCTTATGTTGATGCAATGCATCGAGAAGATGCAGCCAAGTGGAAACAAGCTGCACTCGAAGAGTTGGCTGCCCAAAAGAGCAATGGTACATGGATCCTTGTCCCCAGACCCAAAGACCGCCCAGTGATAGGCTCCAGATGGGTATTTGCAAAGAAGTATCATGCTGATGGCTCTTTTGGATGCTACAAGGGTCGACTTGTTGCTCAGGGCTTTAATCAGCAACCAGGATTCAAGTATCTCGAGGTTTTCACACCTACTGTGCGTCTTTCGACTCTCTGCATCATTCTCGCCCTTGCCACCATCCATGATATGCACCTTTGGTCTGTTGACATCTCCCATGCCTATCTGAATGGCGAAATCAACTGTGAAGTCTATATGGAGCAACCAGAAGGCTTTGCTGAGGGAAATCCCAAGGAGCTTGTCTGCTTGCTAAAGAAAGCGGTTTATGGTATCAAACAAGGTGGAAACTGCTGAAATTGCAAGATGCGCACTGTCCTCGAGTCTCTGGGCTTCACCCAATCCTATGCAGATGCTGTGGTCTATATCTATATCAAGGATGATGTGCACATTATACTCCCTGTTTTTGTTGATGATATGACCTTTGCCTCCAAATCCTTGCCGGCCATCAAGCAGACTATTGTAGATCTCGGAAAGCACTTCAAAGTGTGCGATTTAGGTCCTACTAGCGAAATCCTAGGTATCAAAATCAACCGAGATCGATCCAAGCACTCCCTTACTATCTCACAACACCAACATTGTGTTGATATGCTCGATTGCTTTGGCATGTCTGACTGTAGGCCTGTCACCACTCCTATGGATCCTGGCCTGTCTCTCAGTCAAGACCAAGCACCTCAGACTCCTGATGAGCATGCTTTCATGTGCTCTGTCAACTATGGTGGTGCTATAGGTTCCCTACAGTATTTCTCCTGCACCACTCGTCCAGATATTGCTTATGCTGTGGGCCAACTCATATCTTTCACTTCGAACCCAAGAATTATCCATTGGAACGCTGTCAAGCACTTATTCCGATATATCAAGAGTACTCTTGACTATAGTATCACTTATGCACCTGACCCATCCACTTCTGAGCCATTCTCAGTGTTCTTGGATGCGAATCATGGTGGATGCAGGGATACTGGGCGATCTACAGGTGCTTATATTGTTAAGATCGGAACTGGAGTAGTTTCTTGGATGTCGAAGCGCCAGCCTATTGTGGCCTTGTCAACCACAGAAGCGGAATACATCGCAGCATGCGATACTGGCAAGGAGATTGTATGGTTGCGCAGATTACTAGATGAGATTGGATTTCCTGCAAGTATGCCCTCTCTGCTGCAGATTGACAACCAGTCTGCCATTCAGGTTGCCAAACATCCTGAATATCATGGGTGCATGAAACAGCTGGATATGTGATGGTTCTGGCTGTGAGATGTGGTGGATAAAGGTATCATCTCACCCAAATTCATCTCGACTTCAGATATGCCTGCAGACCTCTTGACTAAAGCGCTGCCTAGAGTCAAGGTGCAGCGCTTCTATGAGATGCTAGGACTATTGAGAGCAGGGGGGAGTTCCTAGATTGGAGGAGATGTGGAATCAGGGGGGAGTGTTACTATTGGTGATTTCACTCTCTAACTGGACTCATTGGGTTGCCCATCCTCATTTTACTTATTTATAATTTTTCCAGATTTTTCTAGCTTCTTGTAGAGCCTCTGCCCATACAGATGCTTACCTTTGTGCCCATTCTGTGATGTGGCACAGTGTTTATCTATGTTTACTTCAAGTGCACTTACTTCCTGAGAGTCCACTTTGTATCCTTTGGTTACTCACTGTGGACTCTAGGTCTGTATATCTTCTTACACATCTTGAATATCATTTTGGTTACTCACTATGGACTCCAGAGTCGCCCTGAGTTGATCCAGCTAGTGGCTAGTCTGCTTCACCCAAGTTTCCTACCTCAAACAGGACGATCTGAGCGGATATTAGTGCCATCAAGTAGGACTAAGTCTCCTACTGTGAAGCTTGGGGCTTCAATGGCATGCTTATCATGAGATCATTTCATTGCTTCGCAGGAATGCTCGAGTGCCTTCTTTGTTGTTTGGATAACGTCTTTCATATGATCGACGAAATCCGTTGCCAAAGCGTTGGGTTGTTCCTTAGAATCCCATTCAATTACCGGGTTTTGTCCATTATTAATCATAAATGGGGTTAAGTCCATTGAGGATGTTGTGTGGCGATTGTGTGAGAATTCTGCCAATGCTAACCATTTGACCCAATCATTTTGTAGATAATTGATATATAGTTGAAGATATTGTTCAATGGTTGCATTGTACCTCTCTGTTTGTCCATCGGTTTGTGGATGGTAAGCCATTGATGGATTGGCTTCAATTTTCAACATTTTATACAAATCGCCCATGAAGGATGAGATGAATTGTGGTCCACAATCTGAAATCACTTTCTTGGAAGTGCCATGGAGTTTAAAGACATGGTTGCGGAAAATTGTGGCAACTCCCTTTGATGTGATATCAGTTGTGATCGGAAATATGTGAATCATTTTTGAAAATTGATCTACCACCATCAAGATGGCATTCTTTCCTTGTGATTCCGGTAGAGGACCAATGATATCTACTGATATTTTTTCCCAGGGATGATTGGGGATGGTGTGAGGATTTAAATTAGTTTTATGTGTTTTTATGATTATTTTTGTTTAATAGCATTTCTCATTCGGGTTATTCCCAGATGTCCAGTGAGAGGGTGATCATGATTTTCAATAAGTATTCTTTCATGTAAAGATTTGTTCATAGGTATATACAAAAGGTCCAATAAATAAGACCATTCTTTTTTGTCTAGTGGCCATTTTCCACTGTTAATCCTTTTTTAACATGTTTTTCTATTTGGTGCTGACATTTAGTCACCATTGACTTCACTGATTTGATGAGGGGGCACTCTGCAGCCTCACTCTCTTGTTCTTGTGGTTTTTTTGAACTACTGGCGCACACTGCAGCAGTCTCAGTAGTTGAGTTGGTGAATTTATCATTGGACAATAAAGTCCTTTGTTTATTGTCATTTTTGACTCCTGGAAGGAAGTCAGACTTTCATGACAATGGGTCAGCAGGATTTGTTTTTCCAGGCTTGTGCATAAGGATGTAGTGATATTCTTGAAGAATTTGTTCCCATCGTGCTTGTCAGCAATTCAAGTTCTGGAGTTTGTGGAAGAATTCGAGATTTTTGTGGTCTGTGATAATCTCAAATGGGTGTTTGGCATCAAGCAGATAATGTCTCCACTCAGTAAGGGCGAATATGATTGCGTTCATTTCTAAATCAGCGGCATGATAATTTCTTTCTGCTTCTGACAATGATTTAGAAATGTAGGCAATCAGATGCCACTTTTCTTCTTGTTTTTGGGAAAGGATTGCTCCAATCCCCTTGCCTGAAGCATCAGTTTCTACTTTAAACACTCCATCATCAGATGACATTGCCAATGTTGGTGCTGTTGTGATAGCTTTCTTTAATTCATCAAACGCTAGTTGACATTTGTTTGACCAAATAAACTCTTTCTTTTCTGATGTAAGTACATTTAAAGGAGATGCTTTCTTCGCAAATCCTTCAATAGTCGGTAAAAATTTAGGAATCCGAGGAAACCTTTTAACTCTTTACAAGTTTTTTTGGAATCAGCCAATCAGTGACTGCATTGGTTTTTGTGGGGTCCATTTTTATTTTATTTTGTCCCACTATTAATCCCAAATATTCGGTTTCAGTTTTCTCAAATTCATATTTGGTGTGTTTAACCGACAATTTATTTTCTCTCAAAATTTGGAGAACTTTGCACACTATTTCATGATGTTCTTCGATTGTTTTTGTAAAGATCATTATATCATCCATATATATGATGACCTTTCCTTGGTTTATCAATTCCTGGAATAAATGGTTCATTATTATTTGGAATGTTGCCAGGAAATTCATTAAACTGAAAAACATTACGAGTGGCTCGAAAAGTCCTCAATTGGTTCTGAAGGCGGCTTTCCATTCATTGCCTTCCTTCATTCATACATTATTATACCCCCATCGTATATCAAGTTTGGTATAATATTTTGCAGTTTTAAGCTTATCTATTAATTCGGAGATAAGCGGAAGGGGATATCTGTTTTTTACCGTAATTGTATTTAATTTATGGTAATCTTGTACAGGTCTAAGGGATCTGTCCTTCTTTTTAATAAAGAAGAATGTGGATGCAAATGGGAATTTAGAAAGGCGAATTCTGCCTGTTCTAAGATTCTCTTCTAAGAATTTATCTAACTCTCCTTGTTCACTGAGAGTTAGATTATACATTTTGCAATAAATCACGTGATCACTGGGTAATAATTTGATCACATGATCCCATGGACATTGTCTTGTTTGAATAAATCTAGCAGGAAACTCTTGAGGTCTAGGCCTTCTGTCCTACAGAAACTTATTCACCACGGTCAGCGGACTGTTCTGTTTCTTCTTGGAGTAACAGGAATATAGTGGACTATATAAACACTACAGTTGGCTTGATTGCATGGGCATTCTTCCTGACTTTACCTTAACAGGATCAATCGGGGTGGGTGAAATTAATCCTCCTTGTGTTGTGTAGCAGAGATAGTCTGCTATAGTTGGGGTGTTATAGAGCAGAGAGGGTCTGCTATAGTGTGG
>JBBPTC010000591.1:0-11968 GCA_038093955.1 Boletus albobrunnescens
GCAGTACTACGCTCCTCCCAAGTGAGATACCGTGTCGGAAGCCACTCTGGTTGTGTCCACTCCGTACCCGCCCACTGTGCCGCGATCATTTGCGCGATGACTTCGGCACTAGGGGAGGGTCATTTGATCCATCTACGACGGCGCACGCGACGACTTACCACCCAAACGCCCGCGGCATACCGTGTCCTGTATAACCAGCCGCGATAAACTGGCCCGTGTACTGTGCTATATCGCTCTTCTGTGCCGAAGGCAACTTGTCAACAGGCCCGACCTGCACGTGTCGCTGCCGATGAGTAACGCGCCCGTGTCACCTCAGACATGCGGGAGATAAGGCGTACAAACGGATCTTCGATTGCCGTATAACCCATGATGCCCGTCTAAAAATAAAAATAAGATTATAACTGAATTGTGATGGAGCATATATGCGCGCGCGCACCCACCCATTCCATCTCGGGCTCTCGCCCACGTTCAAACATGCCCTCAAACACCGCAGGCAAGAACGCCCGGAGTGCCCCCCCAACTTTTGGATGACATGTGGTATCGTCGTCGACGTAGATCTCCAAGGGAGGGCTTGCGGCCCTGCGTGCACCGCCAAGGATGATCAGGGGTTTTTCATCAGCCGTCTTGACTGGACGCGGGAACCAGTATTCCCAACCCTGGCACGTGGAAAGTGTTCATGGGGGATATGCATGAATAGCGTGTCTATACCTCATTTGCAGTCCAACTGCTGATCTTGATCCGATCCGTACCGACAGACGCGCGTGTCGCGATGACCTGTCCACGGACAGGCACAATCCCCTGTGGGCCGGCTAAAAAGGGGAGGAGATGAGAGGCGTAGCCATTTGTGGCATGTACAACGCGCGAGCAGGTGATGGTGCCTCGGGGTGTCAACAGCGTGTACGCACGGGTGGCGTTCGCGGACGGCGAGCTCAACACGTTCAAACTCTCGATCGCTGTGACGGGCGTGTGAGTGTGTAGTGTGAGGTCGAAACCCACACCCTTCCGCGACTTGGCCAGTTGATACAGTTTTGTGACGAGCTTGAGTGGCCAGAGATTGTATCCCGGATTTTGCACGGCTGGATAATGCGTGCCAAACGCCTAACGTGGATGGGAAAGCGAAGAAGTCAATGATTCGCCGATGTGCCGAAACGCTTACAGCTTCGACCTCTTCCTTGCTTAACGGAAGGACACCCTCCAAAGGCCACCCTGCATTCACCGCCGCGTCGTGATCGCGTTGTGCCAACTCGACTTCCTCCTCCGAGCACAGCAGATCGATGTGGCCCCCGTGCACGAGATCAACGTCGTTTGTCCATCCATGATCTCGGATGAGACGCACGAGAGACGATGCGGTGTGGGCTTCCAAGGCGTACGATCGTTTGGCTTCTTCGGGGCCGTACTTGGTCGCGCGGTCGTGAAACCCCAAAAAAGCAGCGGGGGTGAGGTGGCCACCGTTCCGACCTGAGCCACCGACGAGATGAATTTGATGAGATGAAAAGAACGCTTGATCGAGATCCATAAATCGGCTCACCGGTCGCCCCTGCACCTATGTGCACCATCCAGCTTCGTTGAGCGAGTAAGGTGGGGTAGAACACGCACAAAAGTCTCTAGCCTCGAGAATGACCACCTTGAGCGGTGACTGGACCATGTTTGTCTCGATCGCTTCGGAGAGGTGGTAGGCGACCCCGACGCCCGTGATACCAGAACCGATGATACACACGTCTGCATCGGTGATCAACGATCCTGTGCTGCCCTCACGCGCTAGCGGATTGGCATCTGGGGAAGAATCCGTCCAGAAAGAGCGCGTCGGGTTCTGCGATGGCAGACCTGCTGGCTTTGGGTTGTTGTGGTCAGCTGAAAGTATCTTTTGCTGGTTTCCCCTGAGCGGGACGAGGAGCGTTGCCATCCCACACGACGCAACAACCGAAACCGATATACGACAATACGATAAAAGGAAAATAATAATAAATGACAATAATGGATTAGGTCACAGCTCGCAAACGGTTAAGGATTCGCAACTGCCACCGACCTTATATAGGCTTACCCCGGTAGCCATCCCTCCTGACGTCTCCCGTCGGACAGATCCAAAGGTCTCTTTTTTTCCCGACCTTTGTTTCTCTTTACTTTCGCTGGAAATCGTGTTTGTTCATTTGACGACCCCACCACTCACCCTGTCCTTCGTTTTTTGTCCAACAATTCGGTGTTTCAACCTGCAATGTCTGGCCCCAGTCCACATCATAAGACCCTAGCCCTCAAGGTTGCCATCTCTGCCTGTGAGTATCTCTATCCTCCGGGAATTGTCGATTCCTCACCTTATTGCAAAAGGCGTATCGTTTGGAATTATGATTCTGGATCTCGTATGGCTCATGCGTGATGAAATCAAGTTCGTATGGCCGTAAGTCATTCTATTACATGCAAGCGTGCATTGATGAACACATCAGTGTTCTAGAAGGCTTCGTACGTCCTGGACTGCCAGGATGTATATGTTCGCTAGGTATTTCGGTTTAGCCAGTCAAATGTACGTGTGTTTCCATTCTTCAAGGGGCGCGTTTCGTGATATGCTTGACAGATACAATCTCTACTTTACTGTGCGCATGTATCTCGGCATATATACCTCCCCCCGCGGGTGTCGCATCTGGTTTATATATGAAGCAATCACCGTCCAACTCCTCCTTTTCTTAGTGGAAGGCTTGCTCATGCACCGCAGTACGTTCGCCGTCAATCACTCCCTTTCCAGCGGCTCGCTCATCCGCGACGTCTAGTCTACGCCCTCTTCCTTCGCAGTCGATTTATCTTGGCGATCTTAGTCGTGTTCGCTCTCTGCCAGGGTGCTTCCATGTGGGTCAGCGCGGGTTTATCGTTTCCGTCGAACAAACACACAATTACGTGTATGATGGTGAGGAGCAACCCCGGAAATGCATTTTTCAGGTATGGTCACCCTCCGTCTCGCCGACGTACGCGAAGTTGTAGTACTCATCCGCGAGGGTGTAGCGCGACGACGATGACGACCAACGCGATCATTTTCTTTATGACTTTTTGGAGATATTTTCGGTTACCAGTAGAGTGGACGCGAGGAAGCCTTGGACGAGTTGTCTTGCGGGATTCGGCGTTGTCATTGAGTGCGATAACAGGTGAGAGGTTGCCCTTTTTTCCACCTGGTCTCTAGTGGTGGTTATGACTGGAGCACCGCTGATACTGGCAGGTCAGTGATTATGTTGTTTTTGACGCTCTGTTCCCTCGAAGTGATCAAGCCGACCATGACCGGCAACATTACTTACTAGTGAGTTGAACGTTCAGAACGCTCTTGGCATATCTGATTGTTTACACGAACAGCTGGTTGGTGTGCGTCCTCTGGGTATCTGTGAGTTTTCCGTCTTTGCTGCACGAAACACCCAACTCGACGTCGGGTCAGGTCGGTAGGCTCATCGTGAATCACGAAAAATTACCGCGAGAGGAAGGCGAGCAAGGAGAGGGAAACACTTGGAAAGGGACATTGCAGCTCACGTCACAAATCGAGATGGGCCAGAGCGTGTTGTCGCTGGATACCCAGTGCGGGTCATCTGATGGACAAAACCCGACATCAGGGACGTTGACTGCTTCGCTCTCGACGCCCATGACCAAGGCGAGTCAGATTTCGCCGTCGAGCGCCTTCACGCACGGCAGTTCGCAGAAATGGTTGGGGGCCTGCTCACCTTCTGGAGATGAGCACCGATATGGTTCGCAGCCTTCAAGCACAGTGATGTCCATGACCCAGGTATCCACACGCTCGCTTCCGCCGTCCGATGCCTGTGAGAGCGATGGTGATGCATCACAGCCGAAGGATCGGCCAGAGGCAGACGTAGAGCGTGTGCCCAGTCCTAGTTCGATTCCTCTGCCACCAAGTCCCCGACCATCGAGTTCAGAGCCAACACCTACAGAAACGCCCTCATAGCCCATGCCGTGTCCATCTGTTGTTTCGCTTTCGTCGTCGCGCACATCATCGTGACGTTCGTCCATGTGTATATTATTATGCATTTGACACATGTAGCCTACATACGTACCTTAGCACTTCGGCAGTGTCTAATGGGCACAGTGTTTGTCTTACTGGCGCTGAGCGGCGAGGTTTGTCTCCAGAATGGGGCCGCGTGAAATTGAGTTCTTGTTTTGTCCGTCAAAATTTTTTTGATTCATAGGGGGCGGCCTCAACAACGTAGTTCACGTCATCCGGACCCTGCAGGCTGGCGGCATCTGTGAGCCGAAGATGCGGGAAGATGTTCCAAACTAGGACTAGACTGGTTAGCCAGCCAATCAATGCTCAGAAATCGTGCAGAAGCCGTCGTTAAAAAACATTACGTTGCTAAACAGCTCGACAGATAGGCCGTATCATGCAAGCGTCGCTTCGAGGCTCAACACGGCGTTGATTGCATACAGCGCAACGTTGCGTTGTTTTCGTGTCACAGGCGGCGAACGCACGACGGAATCACCGAACCGCCTTGCAGTTCGATCATATCGGCTGGATTGGCTTTTGCAGGTCATCGACACAACCCACCACGATCGTGATGGATGTCTAATCCGATTGGCTGTTGAGGCAAAATCATGTGCTTGACAGGATGGCAACGGAGACGTGAAACGAATCACATGAATGGACTTACCAGGCTATGTAGGTAATAGGGGTTAAATCGGTTATCACCGCCCTCACTTCACAAAAGAGTCCGAAAAAAAAAAAAAAAACTTTAAAACGCCGCTCAGCGGCCGACTCCGTTCGACTTGAGGATGCTATGTGGCGCTCTCAAGCCCGTTGCTCGTTAAGCGAACTGCTGTAGTATCCCCGCCTAAGTTTGAAGGGGTGCTCCGCATGTGAAGAATTCATCCACATGGGATTTCACAGCTTTTAGGGACAGCGGGGATGAAGCGTTTGCCTGGATGCGTACCGGTGGACGAGCGGTGTCTTCCATGTGAATGGTCAGAAGAATGATACGACCTGCTATCCAATCACTGCACGTCGCCGTTCAGTCAGGTGACCATCTTGGCATGATTTCACTCAAAGTGCATTTATGTAATCTTCCAGCACTCTGTTCCAGGACCTTTGAGCAAACGTCTCTCACCATTCCCTTCGTTTCGTCCTGCCTGCCTTCTTCCTCCACGATGGCTATGGGAAAAATAGGTTCTATGCTTGGCCTACTACTCACGCATCCCAACGAGTTCAGGATTCTCCTCCAGTTCTACCTCTTCCACACGCCAAAACGGGACATCACCTCGCAACAAGAACACCCAACCTCGGGATGGGACAGACAGACGATGCGTCGGTGCTGGGAGTTTTTGGACTCGACAAGTAGAAGTTTCGCTGCTGTCATCAAGGAGCTTGACGGCGACCTTGCACGCACAGTGCGTATTCGGGCACTTTTTTCCCAACTGGCGCCACCCCCTTATTGTCGCGACGCGTTCATTCTACACCTACTGACGTGTTCGTACGTATAGATTTGCATATACTATCTTGTACTCCGTGGACTCGATACCATCGAAGATGACATGACCATACCCGACGAGATCAAGCAACCTCTCCTACGCTCTTTCCACGAGAAGACCGTCACGCCTGGTTGGCACTTTACCGAAAGCGGTCCCAATGAGAAGGACCGCCAGCTTCTAGTTGAATACGCCTCCATAGTCGAAGAAGTCAATATTCTGAAACCAGAGTACGTCTATCTCAACGAACGCGCAAAGTTGGTCCCGTCCGTTGACGAAAGTAAAAACAGGTATCGAGAAGTCATCTTAGACGTGTGTAATAAAATGCAAGTCGGGATGGCTGATTATGCACACAAGGCTGCGACCACTGGTTCGATATACCTTGCGACTGTCGCCGAGTATGACCTATATTGTCATTATGTTGCCGGCCTTGTGGGCGAGGGTCTTACGGCCATCTGGTCAGCCTCTGGAAAAGAAGCCCCATGGCTTCGCGGGGAGCTTGAACTCGCCAACTCCATGGGTCTTTTACTCCAAAAGACAAACATTATTCGTGACTTCCGGGAAGATACTGAGGAGAGTCGTTTCTTTTGGCCAAAAGAGATCTGGGGAAAATATGGCTTCAACGAGCTGAAGGAACTGTACCAGAAGGGCGACGTGGAACATGCTACCTGGATACAAAGCGAAATGATCTTTGATGCCCTTCGTCACGCATGTGACTCGCTCGATTACCTCAGGCTCCTCAAGAACCAGAGTGTCTTTGTGTTTTGCGCAATACCTGTGTGCATGGCCATGGCCACGCTTGCGCTGTGCTTCATGAATCCGGAGATGTTCCAGCGCAACATCAAGATCAGAAAGGCGGAGGCTGCTCAGGTATGGGGTCCACGTTCTGTGCATTGTGTTTTTGAGAACGATTGGTTCGCGTTCTGCAGCTGATCATGCGATCCACGAACCCGCGCGAAGTCGCCCTCATCTTCCGGGAGTATGCGCGTAAGATACACCACAAAGCGAAACCCCAGGATCCCAACTTCCTTCGGCTGTCCGTCATGTGTAGCAAAGTGAGTTCATTCACACGGGTTTGTCCGGTTTGAGGGAATTCACTTGCGTTCCTCAGATCGAGGAGTGGTACGAACGGAATTACCCTTCCTTTGTCCTAATAGGACAGAACGGCATCTCGTATGATCCCGAGGACAAACGAACGGCTGTGCTCAAGTTGGAAGAGAAGCGTGCCTACGCGAAGCGGTACCCGAATGCGGTGCCACCAAGCGAGCAATTCCCGTGGGAATTGGTGGTCTACGTCACTGGCACGTTCGGGATAGTCATCCTTTTCAGCGCGGGTGTTGTCTATACCATCTTGAAGATGTATGGGTAGCCGCGTCGTCGACGTGCACAGTTTGGTGCACTGGGTATGACACGTCAATGAGGTACATACTAGTATACAGTTTGCTGGGACTTTCCTAATATTATACGGGCTGCATCCCTTGATGGGTGCTCCTTACCAGACGCTGATCTCATGTGCGGGCTGCGACTGTCGGATAGGACACTTTGGACGCTTATAGACGTGAGGGCGGTTTTGTGACGAGTTGCTTGGCTTTACTGAGGTGGGATGCATACAGTGTGTTGGCGGCTGAGGTAGCCGTGACAGCACTAATATTGATGACCGAAAAGCTCGTGTATTTCAATGCGTGTCGAGCGCTTGCGTGTCGTGACTGGCGTAGAAGGGCGAGACAGCAACCCGATGAGCTTCCCTTCCCCGATGTTCGACATGCAATCGTTCGCCTCCCTGGCAAGAGTAAACCACGGAGGGATCGCCAAATGGAGGAACCTTGCCGATTTCGAAACGGAGAAACGGGTGGGTTGGGACCGACCAGATCTGCTCGGGAAGCATACACGTGTCGAGGCTCAGCAGGAGATCGTAGTACCTGTTGTCCGAGTCGGATTATTCGTTGCCTGCCCCTCTTCCCCGACGGAGCAACCTTCTTACTCGAGCGCGTCCAGTGCTTCAGCTTCTGTCCACGCAACCGCAACCTTCCTCCCGAGAAGACGCACCCGTCCCTGTCTAGTACGCGGTCGTTCTTCGGGCACAGCCAGCGGAGGTGGGGGGGGACCGTTTACGTCGAGTGCCTGAATAATCGGGAGTTGCACACCGCCACCCGTGCTCGGAGGTAAGTGACAGGTCGAACGCCGCGTGCCTCGCGCGAATACATACATACGGTACCCAACGGGAGCCCCGCTGATCGGCTGGCATCTGAGGCATCGCCGGAATCAAAAAGCCCAGATCTGTCACGTAGGATGTGGCATGGCCCGGATCAGATCAGTTGGTCCGAGGTACCACGAGTGGAACTGCCTTTTTTTAGTAGCTCCAAGGTGTTATACCCGTTCGACCAAGTGACGAAGAACGCGCATTTTTCCTGTCGGCTTCGAGATATAGATTGATAAAAAAATCGACTGGCACGCGGTATCACGATGATCGATCCGATTGCGGTGCCTCTCGCCCGTGCTACATTGACGACCAGGGCCTCCGACCCATTCCATGGACAGGTATTGCCAGAACTGCGACATCGTATGTCTTGACGTGACACCCCCGGACTTTGCTTTGTCGACCAACAGGGAAGAGTGGCCAGTCAAGCAGCGCGATTATCAAGCCTGAAGAGGTCACGGAGAGCATGTTGGGTACCAAGGATGATGATTCAGAACGCACTGTCATAATCGACGGAGTCGCGCTGCGTATATAAAACGATATAGACCTTGAAAGTCATGATGACAATCGACCACAAAGGCCATCGCAACACTCGAGCCTGTAATGAGAGACGTGCCAGAACATGCCAGTCTGGCACAACAACCACCTAGTGCAGGCACAATAGTCACGGTGCCGGCGCCCGTCTGAACAACTTCGAGTTTATTACAAGGGATCCAGTTCAAATAATGTAAGTCTGCAGCTCACATGGCGGACATGTATCCTTTGAATCCAGTAAATCCGTGTGACCTGGGCTACTGCCAACTCGAGTTCGGAGGTGCCAGACCTTGTTGACAGATGTATAGACGCGACGCATAATAGGGAAATCCCTCCGACAAATCCTGACAGAAAATGGTGCACATGCTCATCGAGAGCGGGGGAAATACTGATATATTATTATACAAGTGCTGAAATGAGGCATCACCACTATACAACGTAGCGATACTCGGGTCCAAATAAAGAAACAAGTTCAACTTTCGCCTAACCAAGCGGCGCAAGCTATGATGCAGGCAGGTCATGAAATTTGAATCATTTTTTGCGTTTAGTCGCTGGTTCAAATGCACGCAGTCAACGACGGAAGAGAGGTAAACGACGCGGCCTCACCATTCTCTGTTGCCAGAGGGGCCTTTCGTTTTGTCCCAGTTCTGGTTGTCTTGGATGATTTGGAAGCAGGAGTTGCGAGGGCCTCCATTTCGTCTGTGCATTTAGGGCAAAACCATTCACCTTCTGGAATAGCCTGCAGTGGAGGGTCGAGGCAACCAAGATGGTAAGGGTGATCGCACTTGAGGACGAGTGGTCAAGCGGCGTAACCAAGCATGTCCAGAGAAGTCATACTTTGTCACACTCTAGCGCGGGGTCATCATCTCCGTTATCTTTGTTGCAAACGAGGCAAAGGTCTGGCGCATCGACATCAGGGTGCCGAGGAAGCTCGGAAAATTTCTCGTCAGGCTTCGCAAGGAATAATGTGGTATGTTGACCAGCCGCCACGC
This sequence comes from Boletus albobrunnescens, assembly GCA_038093955.1. Lineage (NCBI taxonomy): Eukaryota > Fungi > Basidiomycota > Agaricomycetes > Boletales > Boletaceae > Boletus > Boletus albobrunnescens. The sequence goes on from JBBPTC010000591.1 coordinate 9,163, forward strand.
TTAGACGAAATCATTTATCATGATCAACTCTCAAATATCTGCAATAAACGGCTGACCTGAGAACCTCGATTTCGGAGAGAGGTTGGTGTCTGGTTGGTTTGGTTGCACTTTTTGGTTCGTCAGGACCTAAGCCTAGTTCACCTTCAGAGCCTATCAGCACCAGATCAGGAGAAGGGCCGAAACTCCATACCATTGGCAGCGTTTTGCCCATAGGCAACCGTCATTACGCCACCGTCCTCCTCAGAAGTCAATGCAAAGTGGGTAACACCACCACAGCTTGCATGAGAAATCTTACATCCCCTGGGGCAAACTGCTTGAGTGAAGTTAGCGTCAAGTGTAAGGGACGGCGCACATAAGGTCTTGGATGTAACGGAATGAGGAATAAGGCGATCCTGATGACCCTAAGACAGCATAAGCTAACCAGACGAAAGAACGTAGAGCTCGTAATTGCCTTCTCCGCTGTTTTTCCACTGCATAATTGTCGCAAAGGTGTGAAGTTTCAAAGCATGATCTGACAATCTGACGCCGTACCTTTCCGGCCATCCAGTACATACGCTGTTTGTCAACGACAACTGTGTTGGTAGGACCCGCCACAATTTCGGCTCCCATTGTCATCTCATTTGGACCAGCAAACTAAGAAGTAAATGAGTTAGCTCTTGTCGAGAAAAGCATAATCATCACAGTACTTGTGGTACCACTTTTGGGATCAAGGCGTCTTGTTGGTTACCAAGACCCAGCCGGCAGTAACCGTTGTACCCCCAGACATACACCACTCTGCTAGAGCGTTCAGCAACTGGTATGGGTAGTCCAAGTCAAAAATCACCCTTGAGTATCAATTGCTACACTATGTTGGGTACCACAGACAATGTCAACGATTGTCTTGTCGTCCAAACCCTTTACAGGTACTGGCTACGTTGTCAGTCGGATAATTATGGGAAGAGAGACAGTTACGCAACTAGGCTCCGTTTCAATATCATACGCCGTCTTATTTCCAGTAGTGATGTGTTCGCCCGTTCTTCCGTTACCTAGTTGTCCCTTTTCTCCGCTCCCAAAAGAGAAGACTTGAACAATTTGGTTTCAGCTCAACACGCCAAGCGCAAAAGAACTCACCTTTTCCGCTCTCGGTCAACACAATGGAAAAGGTGACACCAGCACCAGCCTTTACCACGCGCTGTCGTTCCCCATCCACGTGTGGTCCGTCTATACATTTGAACGCTGTTATTTGAGGTGTCACCGGGTGACCGCACTGTCGAACGACATGGCATGAGCAACGTCGAATGTCATTGATGACGAGCGAGCAATCACCTGCCCAATGTTATTTGCGCCGGCTGACCAAACGTTCCCTTCGCTGTCTACCAGCAATGCGTGGCTTCTTCCACACGCGGCATGCACGAATTTAGCACCTTCTTTCGCGCCTAGTTCAGTCGCGAGCACACGTCTGGGCGTATTCTCAGATATGAAGTCGACACCAGCGACACCCAGCGCACACGGTGCATTTCGACCAAACATCCACGCGGCTCCGTCAATGTCAAGCGCAATGAAGTGACATGCGCAGCATGAGGCATAGACGGAGGTTATCTTGACGTTGCTTAACGAGCGTAGTATGTGAGGTTCGAGGAGGTCGGGTCTACAGAGACCGGTGAAGGCATTGCGTTTTTGAGGTCCAATGGTGCACACTTACGCCTCAGGATTACCCTCACCCTTGCCTCCACGCTCCTTTCGACCCAGTTTAGGCCTGAAAATCAGCCAAATTAGCTAGAAGTATAGTTCAGACGACGGACGCAGACTACCAATCCGTCCCACCACAAATTAACACTAAAGTCGTTCGGCCGCATCAGCACAAGGGCAAACGTGCTAGGCACATGATACGTACCTCGTCCCCATTGTGCTTCTCTGGTAGCATCCGAAGAGAGTAACGCAGCCATAGTCGCCGTGTGCAAATTTTAGGTCGCAGTCAGACGTTTGTTTTTCTTCAGCTACCCCGCGATTGCTGCATTAGGACTTCTCTGGCGCTCTATCTACGACGGAAATATTATCTAGTACTCAGTGTAGGTTGCTACCGGATTCTACGGCCCCTCGGGGGCTCAGCGCTCAGTTAGTACGCTCGGCTATCTGAGATGCTGCTTCTGGCATCACGTCCTCCGGGAAACCAATCACCACTGCAAATTCATCGGTGTCAAGAATAAATGGACAGAACCCATGGAAACTGACAGATAGTGGTCCCGGTGCGGACAATCTGGTACTGCCGAGCACAATTTAGCTATATAAGGTTGTGCATTCTCAATAGCTGCGTAATGCTCACCTCAAAATCGTCACCGCAGAGAACAACGCAATCACCGTGTACCAACTTCACAGAGATCTCGGGGGTGGAGGCTATACTCTTATCTTTAGTAACTTTATTCTGTTTGCGAACACGTCGCTCCGCGACTTCGCGGTCGGCCACCTCCTTTTCAGGACCAGTGTTTGAGTCGGGCATCGCGATGCCACTAGCATAGCCGTCGCACTGTCGCTCGGTATCCACGGCGGCAATAGCTTCATCCACGTTCTCGGCGACAGTTGACGCATTGTTTGCCTCGGACACAGGAATGAATGGTGTTTCATCACCATTGTCCTGCTGTGGGTGTTGCGAGGGCCCGGCGCGAGGTTCCGTAGGCGGAGATCCTATCCGATCTTCGTCTCTAGCACGTCCCTTGCCCTTATCAAGTGCAGTATGTTTCGCGGCGTCCTGGTATCCCCCCTTTGGAGTGAACTTCAAAACTACTTCCGCTCCAAGGGAGTGAACGGCAACCGGGGAGTTACTTGCGTA
>JBBPTC010000592.1:0-14800 GCA_038093955.1 Boletus albobrunnescens
CTTTCAGAAGAAGTGAGCGAAGAGTTCGAGGGTTCGGGGGAGGGCGAAGGTTCAAGATTGCGGTATCGAGCGTACCACGGGGCAGGGATGGGGGTCAAGGGATGGTCAGGTCGACCACGTCTGTTCGAGGAAGAAATGGTGGTGTACTACGCAATGGTAGGCCTTCAGGTAGCTTCGATCTTTTGTTACGCTTGGCCCGGGTAGGGACGAGTGCAGCCTAGGATAGGCGAAGGTCAGGGTCGGAAGTGATGTCGTACAGCGATGTTACGAGTCGGTCAGAGGTGGCGTCGCGCAGCAATGTCACGAGCCGGTCAGAGATGGCGTTGTGCAGTAATGTCACAAGCCGGTCGAGGTCAGAGTGACGTTGCGCAGCGATGTCGCAAGTTGGTCGGAGGTCAGAGAATAAGCGTTGAGTCAATAGTCTCAACGACGACTAATTCAAGAACACTGCTCAAAGTGCAGTGAAGACTTTCAAGGAGGAGGTGAGACTTCGAAAGGAAAAGGAGGAGTTTATTAGACTCGGACTAGGTTACAAGATGTACACCTAGGAGATCAAAGCTAAGGTATTACAGCATGTTCACAGGGTTTATATAGATATGGCCAATGCGCATGGACCAAGACGAGAAAGGGAATTCCACAGGGAGAAGTCTGAATAAGTGGCTGCGGAATGGAAGGTCGTAGAACGACGAAGAACAATGATGTACATGTGATCAGAGATAAGAAGATAAGGGTTCGGGACTTAGCGGGTGGCACAGCTAAGTGGCGTGGACTAGTCCAAGACGAGTAAAGGTTAGCATAGCTAGTCGGCGAGGACTAGTCAAGACAAGAGAAAAGGGTCAAGAAAAGAATAAATCATAACACTCACCGCTCCCACAAGCACACGATTGAGCCTCCCCCAGCTGATGGCTGGGACTCTGAAGACTTGGATGAGTTCTATGGCACCTACGCTGACCCTTCTGATGCCCTAAAGAAGAACGAAGATACTGTAAGTATTTTTGGACATTGATGCCCAAGTGGCCATTGCTGCCAGGATTGATGTGGAATACATCAAAGAGGACTTCGACAAACAAATCAGGCAAGTAATTTGTCCATTCATGTCTACCTGCATTCACTCACTGCAACCCCTCTCCAACGCGTTATTTACTGCTTGAGTAGGGATATGCAGATGTAATGTAATGTTAACTAGTGTAGACACCACCATGATGTTCACTTATAATAATATATTATGTTCCTGTCGCTTCAAATTGCATGAAAATAAGAAAAAGTGTGAATGTGATCACAACGTCATGTTGTGGATCCTTGACTCAGGTACTTCAATGCACTTCACCCCCAAACAAAGCGACTTTGTTGAATACACAGAGTTGAAAGGTTCTGCATGTATACCTGTGTAAACCACCTCAGATGTCATCTATGTAATTGATATAGGTTGAGTACTTGTCAATTGGAGGGATGAGCACCAAGAAATGCACATCCTTGAACTCCACGGTATTGGGCATATTCCCAATTCCGGCATTCAACTTGTCTCCCTAGGCCAACTCCTTCATCATGGAGTGAAAATTCATGGTGATGTAAACAGTTTGGTAGTAACGTATGGTGATGGTATTACTCTTGCCCCATTCATTCCTGGCCATATCAGCTCTAATATATTTACCTTGAAAGGGCTACCACTCACCACAAAACCATCAGCCCATATGACAAAAACAATTACATATGACATTGTCCATCAACAACTTGGACACCTGTCTAAAGATGTCCTTCAACATGCCTGTAAGCACATCAAAAATATGCCTGATGTCGAGATTCCTACAACGGACTCCATCTGCCCTGGCTGTGCGATGGGCAAACTACCAAACAGGAGTTTTCCTCCTTCTAAGCACCACATGACTCGCACGTTTGAACTCATTCATTTGAACCTAAAGTCCTTCCCCACAGAATCATATTGAAATGACCAACTCACTTAAGAGCTAGTTGTTTGGGTTGGAAAGAGTACTAGATGTGAGCCAAGCACTAGCTGTTGTTGGGAAAACTTCAGAAGGACAAGACTGCTGTCTCCTGGTGATTTATTGGGCGTTATATACTGTAGCTACATGCGCACAGACTGTGCTATGCTTATCTCTACTTACTATTCAGAAGTATGAGCTGGAATGACTGGGTATAACATGTGTCTAGGCTATGTGCATGTGGATCAGGTGTGGCAAGTCATGAGTGGACAATAGGGGTCATGAGGTGAACATATGTGTGACTAGGCAAAACATGTGTAAGATAATATGATATGTGAAGAGGTGCATGGTGAAGGTGTGAAGGGTGAACATGTGAAGCTGTGATATTGTGAAGACATGAAGTGGTGAAGTTGTGAAGACATGAAGATGTGACTGAGGTTGATTAGGATAAGATGATTAGGAAGAGTGTAGTGAACTTTGGTAGTAAAATAGTTATCGACCTGAGGTGAGCAATTGAGGACTAGGAAAAATAGGGAAAAATAGGGCATGTGTAACATATATCACCAATATCGGTATATCATCATATTTGTTGATGATTATACAGCAATGACATGGACAGTCCCTTTGCACACTAAAAATGCTACATTGGTGGCTACTAAGTACTTCCTCACTGAAGTCTCCAGGCAATTCAATGCCAAAGTCCAAGGATGGTACTCTAATGCAGGGGGAGAGTACAAATCACAGGCCTTTGATGACCCGCTCAAAGGACAGGGGATACACATTTTCCAAAGCACTCCCCACACTCCACAACAAAATGGTCAAGCTGAATGATTTATGTGCACCATGATGGATAAAGCCAAGGCTATGCAGCATGAAGCCTGCATTCCCGAAAGCTGGTGGGAGTTCACAATCACTCATGTGACCCATATCTACAATAGGACACCATTGCGCCATCATAACTGGCACGCTCCATATGAGCTTATACATAAACAACAGCCAGACATAGCACACCTCTGCATCTTCGGATGTGCTGCCTATGTGCATATATCAGAGGATGTGTGGGCCAATAAAATGGCCCCTAAATCTGAGCTAATGGTGTACCTAGGGGTTGCACCAACCAATTGCATGAATTTCTTTCTTGTTCATGTGCTCCCCCAACAATATTTTATTCCATTCCATGCACGCGCTTTTCGATGAAGCACTTCCCATGCTATGCCATTCCATGCACGTGCCCTGCCACACCTTCAGTGCTGCCCACCGCTAATGAGCATGGTTCTATACTGCCACTGCCCTCTGCTGGCAATGACTATCAATCCAGTCAACCCGCTGCTCAGAGTACATCTCCTCTGCCAGTCCCTCCTTGCACTTCTTCTCCTCAAAGAGTGCCACCAGCCCAGCCTCCCACTCCTCATAAACAGTAACCTGGTACTCCTCTGGTGGTGCCTCCACCTTCACTTAGGCGATCTGAATGGGAATGCCACATGCCTGTCTGGCCCGGTAATGGCAACAAATGCCACCCTGTTGATATCGAATGCCATCTATATTGGGAGAGTTTATCATGGGATCCCAGTTCGTCATCCCAACCCTCCAGTCCACCTGAGCCATCTGTACCCTCTGATACTCCTGCCTCCACTTCTGGCAGTGATGCAGACCTTCTATGCTTATGTCATGAAGGGGGAGTTGATTTAGCCACGTTTTTGATAACAAAGGCTATCAGGCTAGACACTGCAGAGTCTAAGCCATTATGTGAATAGACATACAGGGACATTAAGATGCTACCCACTGCAGCACAGGAGGAATGGAAAGCTGCTTGTCGATGCAAGCTTGATATTCTCTGTGAGCACAAAGTCTTTGAACTTGTTGACTGCCCTACTGGGTGTAAGGTTATATCTAACTGATGGGTATTCAATCAGAAACCTGATGGTCGGAAGCACACATAATTAGTCGCAAATGGATTCTCTCAAGTAAAGGGAGTTGATTTCAACCATATCTTCTCCTTGGTTGTAAGGTTTGAGACTGTGTGGCTTATGCTTGCACTCATAGCCTTAGAGAACTGGCACATCAAAGCACTCAATGTTCGAAGCGCTTATCTATATGGCAAGCTAAAGGAAGAGATCTACATGACCCAACCAGAGGGATTCACTGTCCCAGGGCAAGAGCACAAAGTGCTCTGCTTATTGTGTGCCCTCTATGGCCTTAAACAAGCCAGATTGGCCTGGTAGGAGACTCTCAACAAGTTAATGAAAGAACTCAGCTTTGAATGTCTGAAGTCCAATGCCAGTATCTTTCTCTTCTGGAAGAAAGGCACCAACGTAGTGGTTGCTGTCATCTATGTAGATGATGCCCTGTTCTGTGACCCTAACAAGGCTATTGTAAATGAAGTAAAGGGTGCTTTCATGTGCAAGTGGGAATGCAGAGACCTAGGCCCTGCAAAGGAGTTTCTACATATGCGAATTTACTGGGAAGGCAGCAAGATCATGATTGATCAATGCGCCTATCTTGAAAAAGTCCTGGAGCATTTTCAAATGCAGAACACCAGAGTCGCTCCTACACCTCTACCCTAGGGGTACTACCCTCAGGATTACAATGCCCCAGTCGACCCAGAACTATGATCTTATTTCCAACAGATGATTGGATCTCTGTTATACATCACACTTGGCACTCACCCAGATGTTGCCTATGCCATGACCCCCCTCTCTTGGCATGCTGCCCATCCTTCAAAGGAGCATCTTGATAAGGCATTATATATATGCCGATATCTACTTGGGACACGTTGTTATTCCCTTGTATTTGATGGTACTTCTCAGGCAAGCTTAATAGCATACATCGATTCCAATTGGACATCTGATCCCAACACCTGTCGCTCTCAGACTGGCTGGTTTATTAAACTGGCTAATTGCATCTTTAGCTGGCAGTCACGTCAACAAAGCTGCATTGCCTATTTCTCTATGAAAGCTGAATATGTTGCACTTTCTGATTGTAGCAAACAGGTGGTTTGGTTACGATCATTGCTTGAGGAACTTGGATATCAGCTTCACCCAATACCCATTTGTGGTGATAACCAACATTCTATATTTATGGCCTCAAACTCTGTCACTGAAAAACATAACAAACATGTTGATATTCTTTGTCGAAGGCACAGTTAATCTCACCAATATGTTCACAAAGAACCTTGGTCACATCAAGCTTGATCAGTTTTGATTGCAACTCAGGCTAGTCTTTTATAACAAAACCATTACCTCCTAAGGTGTCTTTTACCTTAGATGCTTACGTGCCTTAACCAGGCAGCCTAGCAAGAGGGAGTATTGAACAAGCACCTTAGTGTAGCTCTCAACCGCCTAATAAAAAGTAGTATATAGTGTAGGTTACTATATGTAGTAAATGGTTCCCATCATACCTATACACTATATAGGTTTGAACTCAGCCTATCTGAGTTCTAATTCATCTCATTCCACTACTTTGACCATCATGGTATCTCAACCAGCATCACAAAAACCCTCACCAAGCCCATCTCTGGAACCTACAACCTCAATCACATCTACTGGTGTACCTCCATGAGTAATAGGCAGGTCTCTGTGATACAACCTGCTTTCAACAGGTGCAACCCCTAGGTACACCATTAGCTCAGACTTAGGGGCCATTTTGTTGGCCTACATATCCTCTGGTATATACACATAAGCAGCGCAACCAAAAACACAGAGATGTGCTATGTCTGGCTGTTGTTTGTATATGAGTTCATAAGGAGTGCACCAGTTATGATAGCGCAATGGTGTCCTATTGTAAATATGGGTCATATGAGCAATTGCAAACTCCCACCAGCTTTCAGGAATATAGGCTTCATGCTGTAGAGCCTCAGCTTTTGTCCATAATAGTGCACATAAATCATTTAGCTCAACCATTTTGTTGTGGAGTATGAGGGGTGCTTTGGAAAATGCATATCCCCTGTCTTTTGAGCAAATCATCAAAGGCCTGCGATTTGTACTCTCCCCCTACATTAGAGTACCATCTTTGGACTTTGGCATTGAATTGTCTGGAGACTTCAGTGAGGAAGTACTTAATAGCCATCAATGCAGCATTTTTAGTGTGCAAAGGAACTGTTCAAGCCATTGCCATGTAATTGTCAACAAAGGTGATGATATACCGATATCAGTGATACAATTCGGTAGGGAAGGACTTAAGGTTCAAATGAATGAGTTCAAACATGCAAGTAGCGCAGTGCTTAGAAGGAGGAAAACTCCTATTTGGTAGTTTGCCCATCATACAGCCAGGGCAGATGGAGTCCATGTTAGGGATCTTGACATCAGGTATGTTTTTGACATGCTTACAGGCATGTTGAAGGATATCTTTAGATGGGTGTCCAAGTTGTTGATGAACAATGTCATAAGTGATAGATTTCATCATATGGGCTGAGGGATCAGCAGTGAGCAGTAGCCCTTCCAAGGTAAACATATTAGGGCCAATCCAGCCTGGAACGAATGGGGTGAGGATAATGCCATCATCATAAATTATGACTAATGATTTTACATCATCATGTATTTCACTTCATGATAAAGTAATTGGTCTAGGAAGACGAGTTGAACACCAGAGTTGGGGATGTGCCCAATACCATGTAATTTGAGGATGTGCATTTTTTGGTGCTTGTCCTTCCAGTTGACAAGTACTTGACCTGTGCCTACTACATATATGACACCAGAGGCAGTCTGCACAGCTATACATGCAGGACCTTTCAACTCTTGGTATTTGACAAAGTCACTTCAGTGGAATGTAAAGTGCATTGATGCACCTGAGTCAAGGATTCACAACATTATGTTGTGATCACATCCACACATTTTTCATTCATGCAATTCAGAATGGCACAAATACAATGTATTGTATGTAGATATCACAGTGGTATCTACATTTGCCAACATTACATTACATTTGACTACTTGAGCAATATATAATATATCAGAGAATGTGCAACATAAGCAAATGTGTGCAAGTGGGGATGGACAAATCACTTGCCTAATTTAAAGATCGAAATATCATTCATCATATTCATCATGTAGGTCCAGGCTGGTGGCAGTGGCAAGCTGCACATCAATATCCAAACCGAAAATACTTACAGTATCTTTGTCCTTCTTCAGAACATTGAAGGGACCAGCATATCCTTTATAAAAATCCTCCATGTCAGTCAAGTCCCATTTATTGGTGGGGAGAGGCTCAATTGCACCCTTGCAAGAGTGGCAAGAGCACTTCCTTTTTGCTAGAGAAGGCAGGAGCTCATTCTCAAACATCTCTTCGATAGTTGCCATGAAGGTGGTAAAGTCCAATGGAGCAGAGAGAGAAGAAGGGGCAGAGGTATAGAGTGATGGGCTGGCAAGCAGGATGATTGTGTTAAGCCCACAAATATTCTCCATTGTGGGGGTAATCCTTTTGGTAAGAAAGAATATCTGTTTGATATGAGGATCAAACAGTGGATCTTGTTCCTCTTGGTAAAGAGAAGGCATGCGATACACCATGAGGCGGGGGTCAATGGCAGGCAAAGGCACCAAAGTGTTGAGGTAGTGGGTCAGAAAAATGATAGCCACAGAGGTAATGTGGGCATGGTCATTTGACTTCACCTTCTTGCCTCAACACATTTTCTTTTTCTTCTCAAAGGCACTAGCTCTCCTTGTTGCTGTTGCTGTTTAGGCTGCTGTGATGTGGAGGGTTGCTGCTGCTACTGAAAAGAGAGGTTGTTCCCCTTCCACTTAACCATGCTGATGCAGTTTGCATGTATAGGTTGTTTATTTTTTGCCTTCTCCAAGAAATGGCACTGGTGCTAAGAGAGGACTGCAGCAGCATGTATCTTGGCGATGGTGGGATCCTTTGCCTTCCCAGTGGAGTCCTTTGCCTGGATGATCATCTAAGTGACAACATCCATCATTGCAGGGAGCTTGCTCAAGAGCAGCATCACCTGGATATTGGTAGGGATGTCATAGTTGGCTTTCTTGAGCTGGGTGAAAAATATTTCGGCCTTGGAGAGGGCCAGTGCTGGATGCATGTTGGTGGGAACAGAGATGTTTAGGAGTGCCTTGAAGAGCACATAGGCCTGGGAGATCCCAGGTTTTGTGGACTTGGATTCAAGGGCTATGACTAGTTCCTTGGTGGTATTGTAAACTAATTATTTGGCTTGAAGAGACTTGTTGAGGTGGAGGGTGATAGAGTCCATTATTGTCAAGTTCCCTCTTGATCAATTTATCAAATATAACATATCGTTGTGATCTATCATTGATGTCAGTGTGGGTGGAGGAGAAACCTGCATTATCCAGTTGTGGCTAGTAGCAAAGATATATGCTTGCATGGCGGGCCACTAGGAAGTCCAGTTCACACCAGTAAAAACTGGGATGCAAGAGTCCTTTTGTAACGCGGAAGCGTAGTTCTGGTATTTCCGAGTGTTGCTAGTCAGCAGTCACGAGGACACTTCTGACTCTAAGGAAGACTCAAGCAGACACAAAGTCACTTCTCAAGGCTTCCTGGGGATCGTGTAGAAACTACACTTGATTGCATAGAACTAGCTTAGGGTTATTGTACAAGGGCGTCTGGTATATATACTAAGGAAGGTCGTGGCTGTGTACCAAGAAAGGGAATATGGAGACGGAGCTCCGTGTCTACAAAAGGAATTGGAACCCCGCAGGCGTTCTGCATTCCGCTGATTCCGTTCGGAAGGAACGGAACTCCGTTTATACAAAACGGGTCAGTACTGGTATTATCTAAAAGGAGTCCTCGGGACTCCGTACACAGCCTCACCTATATATATCTGAATGGAGACAAGACATCGGGGTTACAAGAGAAACCCGTGAGGAGGGAAGACGTCCGTATATGGAATATCAAAGAAAAGAGGGCCCCCAAGGGTGGTCCCAAGTGGGGTCCCGTTTGGAAGCATAATGAAATGGAGAAAAACGATTAGATAAGTCCCAGGGCTTACCCTCTAATCGTAACATTACCCCCCTTCTATACTCCAAGTCGCCGACTTGGAAATTATTCTGAGTCCCCCTCATTGACAACGTAGTCGGTGAGGTCGAATGAGGGGTCGTCGCGAAAGGGGCATTCCCCTAAGTCATGACCATGCTCCCCGCAGGAACGGCAGATCCTTCTTGGGCAACGATATTGCGAGTGGCCCGGTGCGGTGTATCGACAAACCGGGCAGGTATAGTGGGGGCAGTCGGGGCGGAGGTGACCTCGGCGATTGCATGTGAAACACCTCGGTTGGCGCCTGGGGTACGGCGAAACCGAGGGGAGTCGGTCAACGTCGATCAGGTTGGCTTGAGTACCCGAGTCAACGGACATCGCTTGCGACGGCAACAGGTTGGGATTGGGACTGCGCGGGAAAGTTCATGCCTGATGGGAGGAGGCAAGGCCTCCCCGGAGAAGTACCGTTCGGGTCCTCTGACGACGGGGGCGAGAGGGTGTCGGAGTGGAAGGATGGGGTCTGACGGGGAGAGGCTCTGGGGAAGGGGTTCTAGCTGGGATGAGGGGTACGGTGGCGAGGAAGGCCAGGGCGTCTTGCTCAGAGACAGGAGGTTGGGAGCAAACTTCCATAGCAGAGTTTCCAGCGTGGTCGGCCGTGGTTCCACTACGTGTAGCAGCGGGGAGGTCCACGCCTGAGTCGGCTGGGGATGGTAGAGCGGCGGGGGTTGATTCTGAGATGAAGGTGAACTCGTCGGAGGGGGAATCCCAGTCATCGACGTTCCAGGTGTCGACAGCTGGGTCGTCGGATAGGTAGTAAAGTCGGTCATGGAAGGGGAGAGTGTTGAATATGGGACGGAGTATTGGGAAGACGACGAGGTGGGGAAGATCGTTGAAAATTCTTCCCATGCCATGTTGGTCCATGGCATCGAGGATGGAGGCTCTTGCTTCAGCAAGTGCCTGTCCCATGGCATGGGCATAGACTGGGGGAGTGGATTCAGGAAGGAGCTGGGCATGGGCGGTTCTGGCGGCGGCGTAGGAGTGGAAAATCTCCACCAAGGAGATGAGGGTTCCGTTCCCAGTAAATTCTGGGATGAGGTGGAGGGCGTTGGAGGCCGCGGCGTTGGCCAGAAGAGAGGTGTAGACGATTCGTCGGCTTCGAAGAGGGAGTCGATGGAGGCGAAGGGGTACTCGAACATCGAAATCAGCGGAGAGGACATCGTAGGCGTTTGTAGACATGTGGGTTGCTTTAGTTGGGTGAGGGGGAGTCGATGGAATTCCGCTCCTTATATTCGTTTAGGAGCTCCTTGGCATGGCCAAGATTGGATTCGGGTTCCCAGGTGTTTTCGGAAGACGGGTATCCTTTCCATTTTACCAAAAAGGTTCGACGGCGTGTGGAACCCCGATGGGATAGAATTTGGTCAATTTCGAATTCCTCTTCTCCTTCTATTAGGTCCGGCGGAAGCGGAACAAAATTTGTTCCGTGTTCAGCGGTTTCCCTATAAGGGGTTAGAAGGGAAGCATGGAAGACGTTGTGGATTTTCCACGTAGGTGGGAGTTTTATCCTGTATGAGACGGGGGAGATCACCTGAGTGATCTCGAACGGCCCTTCTCTTCGAGGGGAGAGCTTCTTCGAGGGGTATTTGAGGTGAAGGTTTCGTCCTTCTAGCCATACTCGTTCTCCTACCTTCCATGGTTTGAAGTGGGAAGTCACCCTTTCCTTCATATATCGTTGAGCCTTTAGGTGGGCTTCGTGAGCCTCCTTTCGGGCTTGTTCGAGGGAGGAAAGTCGAGTTTCGACTGCGGGTACAAAGGTTTGTCCTAAGGAGGGGTAGCTTCGTGGTTCGTATCCCAGCATTAGGGAGAATGGAGTTTGTTTGGTTACGGAGTGAATGGAGGAGTTATGGTGGTATTCTGCCAGGGTTAGGAGTTCCGCCCACTTGGTGGGGTCTCCTTGACAGAAGATCCTAAGATAGGTCTCCAGCTCTTGATTCATTCGTTCGGTCTCTCCATCAGTCTGTGGGTGGTATGTGGAGGAGAGTAGGGGGTCGTAGTGTAGCAATCGAGCCAATTCCAAGGCGAATGCGGAGGCGAATTGGGGACCCCTGTCGGAGACGACTTTGTCGTGTAGACCAAATCGTTTAAACACGTGAGAGAAAAAGAGGGCGGCTATCCCTTCTGCGGTGATATTTTTGTGACAAGGGGCAAGAATTACCCCCTTTGTAAGCCCATGGTCGACCACGACCATGATCGAATCAAAGCCCAGCGAAGGAGGTAGATCCGTGATCAGGTCTACCGAAAGGTGTTGGAAGGGACGGGTAGCTGCAAGCGAAAGGGGTGTCAAGGGGGGAAGGGTGGGGTGAGTGTTGACTTTGTTCGCTTGGCAAATTGCACAACCCATAATGTACCGGCGGATAAAGCCGGCCATCCTGGGCCACCAGTAGTCTCTTTGGACGAGGTTCAACGTACAAAAGTATCCACCGTGTCCACCTGTAGGGGAGTCATGGAGGGAGGCGAGTATCTCATGACGGGAAGATTCTGGTACAAACAGACGGCCTCGATAGTATAGGAGACCATCCGAGTAAACCCAATCCACTTTCCCGGACGAAGGGAAGGAAGGGGAGTCGTCGTGAAGAGAGCGCAACTGTCGTTGCACGAGTGGGTCACTGGCTGACGAGAGTCGAAGTTGGGTGGAGAGGTCCAGATCCAACTTTCGTATGAAAGCATTTGGGAGGAGAACGACGACGTCATTGTCCCCGGCAGTGTCGAGGGAGTCTCGTCGAGAGAGTGCGTCCGCTGGTCCCATCTGGGTACCCGGGAGGTGATGGAAGATCAGGTCGTAGTCCTGGAGGGTGAGGAGCCACCGGGCCTGTCGGCGGGAGAGTTTCCGAGGGTCTTTGAAGTACGTGAGATTTTTATGATCAGTGAGGATTGTCACCGGATGTTCTGTTCTGGTTAGATAGTGTCGCCATTCCCCTAGGGCACGGATGACTGCTAGGAGTTCTCAATCATAGATGTTATAATTTCGTTCCGCGGGAGAGAAGGTCCTGGAGAAGTAGGCGCAAGGGTGAAGATCTCCATTAGCATCCTTCTGCATTAGGACCGCTCCAGAGGCGATTAACGACGCATCCGTCATTACGGAGAAGGGTTGTGAGACGTCCGGCATACGGAGGACAGGTTGAGAGCAAAAGGCGTTCTTCAAATGTTGAAAGGCTTGTTCCTGATCTTTTCCCCATTGCCAGGTTGTCTTTTGCTTAGTTAGATCCAGGATGGGACGAGCATGTTTTGAGAAATCTGGGATAAATTTCTGATAGAAGTTGCAGAATCCTATGAAGGATCTTACTCCTTTCACGGTTTTTGGGGCTTCCCAGTCCTTGATGGCGGCTAATTTGGTGGGATCCATTTTGATGATCCCTTGACGGACTATCATGCCTAAAAACTCCACTTCTTCCACGTTGAAGTAGCATTTTTCCAGTTTTACCCCCAAATGATTGTCGCGTAAACATTGGAGGACTTGTTTAGTTCGTTGTCGTAATTCTTCTTTTGTTTTGGCATGGATGAGGAGGTCGTCCATATAGATTAGAATCCACCCTTCGTTTTTTGCCCATTGGAAGATCCAATCCATGAAGGCCTGAAAGGTAGCAGGGGAATTGCACATCCCGAAAAACATGACGGTCGGTTGGAAGAGACCGAAGGGAGTGATGAACGCGGCTTTCCAGAGATCCTTCTTCTTTATCCTGATATTGTTGTACCCCCATTGAATGTCTAATTTTGTGAAGTACTTGGCGTCCTTTAATTGATCCATGAGATCCGAGATAAGTGGTAATGGATAGGCGTTCTTAATCGTATGTTTGTTTAAGTACCGATAATCTTGGCAGGGACGGAGGCTCCCATCTTTCTTTGGTACGAAGAAGAATGGGGAGGCCTGTGGAGAATTCGAGGGCGTGATTCTTCCTGCTTCAAGATGTTCCTTTATGAAGGCTTTACAGGCTTCCTGTTCCTTTGGATTTAGTGGGTATGCTTTTGCTACTTTGGGAACGAAGTCCTCAGTTAGATCTATTCCATGATCAAATTGTCGACTAGGGGGGAGTGGGCCTTCTTCCTTCTTGGTGAAGACGTCGACGAATTCTTGATACTCCGGTGGTATCTCCACTCTTCTTTTTGGGACTTCCTGAGCTAGGGTAGTGGAGACGGTGGTTTTTCGTATTCGCAGTTTTTGGGTACGCAAGAAATGCTTCTGATCAATTTGGGTATCCCACCATACCCTGCTCCTTCTAAGTAGTTTTTGCACTTGACACTTGTTGAGGAAGGTATGAATATACTCCTCCTCGCTTCGTCGTCTGGAAGGAGGGGGTGTTTCCGGAATCTTGATTTTCCCTTTTGCCCAGTCGATTTCTGGGTTTTCATCCTTCAGCCACGGAAGCCCTAGGATGATGTCGTCTTTTCCACAATCGATTACGAGGAATTCTCGTAATTCCGTTCGTTCTCCGATCGTCATTAGAAGGGAGGTTTTCCTGCGTATGAGGCCGCTATGATTTTGGGTCCCATCGGCATTTGTTGCTTGTAGTGGCATTTTCAATTTGATAGTAGGGAGGTTCCTTGTCTGTACGAGATTTCGATCGATGAAGCAACCTGTTGCTCTGCTATCTATCAACGCTTGGGTGTCGACGATTTCGTTTTGTTTTCCCGGTGCTTTGAGCGTAATGGGAATGTTGATTGACGTACTTTGGGCACCAGTTACAAATACAGGGGAGATCCTATGAGAGATTATGGGAAGAGATGACGTCGACTCATTCTTCCCTTTCAAAAACCCTTCTTTTGGGTTTTCCATTCTTCTGCGGCTTTTAACCCTCTCTGAAGAGGAGTTTCTTCGACTTTACAAGTCCTGAGATAGTGGGGGTCTGGTTCTTCATCTCCCCATGACGCGATGGCGGCGTATTTGTTCCCATCGTTGAGACCTACCCAAGAGACAGAGGGTCCTTCTTCCATACCAGAATTTTCTTCTGGTTCGAAGGCTGTCTTCAGGATTTTCATAGCTGCTTGTTGACTTCCTTTATCAAGGTTGTTTAGGTAGTCCTGTAGGTCTCCCTCAAGGGAAGTCCCTCGAGTCTTGGCGAGAGAGGGTCTGGTTCTTGGATTTTGTTCCCTCCAATTGCCGTTTCCTCCTCTGCCTCCTTTCTGTTTGTGGTTGCTTGCTCGGCAACCCACTTTGTGGCAGATGAAACATTTGTTCGTCTTGAGGTGTTCACTCCTTTGTGTGGGAGTTAGGTAGACTCGATCTACCTCCATGGCGTTTGGGTCCTTCCTTCCTTTGGAATAACTGGGGATATATTCCACTCCTCTTCGTAAGTCTTCAATGCGATGCAGTTGTTGGTTGAAGAGGGTTGTCTTGTCAATCCACCCTTTCAGGGTCGTAGGGATCGTTTCGCAGCATAGGACCATCTCTGCGAGAGCCGGGTTTACTCCTCTGACGAACCATTCGATCAGAGCCTTCTCGTCGGTTATTCTGCATTTCTCCGATAGGAGTAGGAATGTCGAGACGAAGGATTCGAAATTTCCCTTCCTTCCTTGCTTCACTTGGGCAAGTTGAATCCCGGCTTTGGCGGCAGTGTCATATGGAGAGAACGTTTGGGAGAACCTTTCTGTGATGACGTCGAATGTTTTCTCCTCTGCCGGCACTTGATTATTGGCTAATTTCATCAGCCATCCTTTTGCGAAGGTCCTTCCTCTTCCCTTGCTCATTTTATTGAGGAAGGTTAACGATTTCGTAAGGTCTGTGAAGAGGGTTCCGTTGATCTGGAAGTATGCCTTCATGGCTAGTAGCCATCTGTTGGCATCTTCTGGTTCTCCCGAGAAATCTTCTGGCAATCCTGCCTTTATTTCTCCTGCCATGTCTTCTTCTTCTTCGTCTCCTGTTCTTGGTTCTACGA
>JBBPTC010000594.1:0-14708 GCA_038093955.1 Boletus albobrunnescens
TCTTCACATCTTCACAACTTCACAACTTCACATCTTCACGATATCACAGCTTTACATGTTCATTCTTCACACCTTCACCATGTCACCTCTTCACATGTCACACTATCTTACACATGTTTCACCTAGTCACACATATGTTTGCCTCATGACCCCTATTGTCCACTCATGACTTGCCACACCCAATCCACATGCACACAGCCTAGATACATGTCATACCCAGTCATTCCAACTCATACCTCTATATAGTAAGTAGAGATAAGCATAGTTTGGTCTGTGTGCATGTAGCTATAGTATATAAAGCCCAATAAATAACTAGGAGATAGCAGTCTTGTCCTCCTGGAGTTTTTCCAACAACAGCTAGTGCTTGGCTCACATCTAGTACTCTTTCCAACCCAAACAACTAGCTCGTCATTTCATTAGGACAAGACTATACTAACCGCTTGGATTAGCTACCCAACCGGACACCACTTCTATTCTCACCCCACATCACAATATTGATAGTACCAGTAGGCTCTCATCAGATTGACATACCGATTAGGACACTAACCAAGATCAGTGCCTTACTACTACATTACAGATATCCTTAATGCTGCCATCACTGGATCTAGCAATCTCTCCCAACTGGCCTCTCCTCCCTCTTACCCCACCGTGTTTGATCTTATCCTGGATATTGCCACCATCAAGCTTGAACAAGAAGACCTACAGATACTGTAGTCACTGGTTACACAGTAATACAGCAAGAACTGACAAGTTCTATTGATAGTTACAACATCTGGCCTCAGATCTAGAATTATTTGATTATGCTACATCGCTAGATGAAGTAGAGCAGACAGTCCGCCCTAACTTCACCCTCACCCCCAAAGACACCCCTAGTACTGCCGTCCACGAGGATTCCATCAATCTAGATACCAAAGATCTAGATTACTATCAGCCGAGTACTCCCTTTCCCATCTATCTGCCCTATCTCCAATTCTCATACAAATTAGATTTCCTAGAAGAGTACTCCCCCTGTTATCGCCCCTCCACCCCCATCTATAGTGAACTGGAGCTAGAGGAGCCAGTAGATTGGCAACCTGTATATAGAACTCTAGTTGCCCGATTAAGTCAAGCTGGACAACAACCTCAGAGTAGTGGCCATCGCAGTTTACATAGTCAGAATCTGCCATGACGCTCTGCCAGTGAGCTTATTCAAGAGGGAATTCAGCTTGGGATACAGCAGGCTGCAGGTCCAAGAGAGATTGATTAGGCCCAGAGGTTTATACTTGAGGCAAATGATTACCTACAGGAGAATCCTCCATCTAGAGAGAGATCTCATGCTCCCCCTCCTTCTAGTAATCACAGCCCTCACTGGTCTAGAGAACATTCTAGTAGCTCTCCTCATAGCCTTACCACTGTATGACCTTGCTCCTCACTTAGGCACCTTTCTCGCTATAATCCATATTGAATATATTGTTTTACATCTGATCACTTGGGCTGATCTAAGCGAACAGAACCCGCCGGAATACTAGGAACCAATAAGACCCTTTAACCCAGAACCAGTAATCCCCTTAGCCAATCCTCTTGAGATCAGAGAACACGTTAGAACTGTGATAAGGAGAATTGAAAGATCGAATAACTTGCATAGGGATAGGACCAGAGATCAAATCACTGAGGTAGAATCTGAAGCTACCCTCACATCTCGCCCTACTTCCCTATACCCCCAAAGAGGCAATCTCCATAATCACTACATTCCAGTACCTATCATAAATGGTTTACACCCCGATCTACTTTATGACAATAGATCCAAGTTAGCTGACCACTCTAACCCCATAACCGACACTTGATCTGGCTAACATAGATCAACACACAAATCTCACCCCTGACCAGAAGTTTCACTTTCAGCATCATATTGATTGTATTGCTATCCAAAACGAAGTAATCCAAAAGCATCACTTACTCAAGAAGTGTAGGAAACTGAGAAAACTTACTAAAAAACTCTATAAACTCATCATGTCAGCCGAAGTTATTGCTATCTTAAACAATGACCAAATGGATTGGAACAAAAAGTCTATTGCTATAGCTCAAGAATTCAACAGAGTAGAGAAGGCAATGTCCAAAACCAATAAAGCCCTTGCTAGACTTGGAAACAGGAATGAGGATCTAAAGAAAAAAGTCGAAACACTCCAAGATCAACTTACAATTGCAGAAAGTTTAGCACAGCCAGACGCTCCACCACTACCCGGATCTGGAGGTTTCTCATGCAAAGTAGAGATCTTTGCCGATCCTGGTGAATATGATGGGTCACACACTAAGTTTGAAGAATGGTGGGCCAAAATCAAAGTATGGCTCAAAGTCAATTCTCACCTCATTGCTCCTGGATCTCAGGATGCAGTAGTTGCTGTACTGTCCAGAATGAAAGGTCCACTAGCTGGATGTTTTTTAGAAGTACACCTATCCAGAGATTCCTCCTATCAATGGGACGTGCTAGAAGTAGAACTTCCAGCTAAGTTCTGCTCATCTAACCAGAAAGACTAGGCCACTCACGAACTCAAGAAACTTAAGCAAGGAGAAATGAGTACAGATTCTTGGATTGTAAAGTTCGAATCACTCTATCTTCTCACTCAACTTGAAAGTGGTCATGTGATCAACATTGTAGAAAAGAATGCTTGCCCTTCCATCATCACACAGATCATTAAGGAAGGCAAACATAAAACTAACATTTCAGATTACATGAGAGAAGTCCGAAGAGTCGGCACTGCACAAGAATCCCTGAATTTCATATTCAGAAGGAAGCCTGCTAGACAGGCAAATGCCCTCACTTACAATGACGAAAGTGATGAGGTATATATAGATGCCTTTACCCAAAAAGGAAAGGGTAAACCCCGATCTGCTAATATAGGATCCTGCTTCAACTGTGGAAAACCAGGACATTTCACTAAGGATTGCAGGTATTCCAACACCAGATGTAGTGAATGCCATTGGTCTAGAGGACAGCATAAACCGATATGCAGTAAAGCCAGTACCACTACTATCCGAGCTACTACCACATCAGAACGCATACCTGCCATATCATGGGAACAGGCACAGGAATCATTGCCATGCACTTGTAAAGGAATGACCTATGAACAAGTCAAAGCACTTTTCCAATCTCATGAAGCAAAAGCCTCTGCGGCTTGAGTGATCTGGGCAAACAAGCTGCACAGTCCACCAGTTCCAAAACAGTAAATTATTCTCAAAGTCAAAAGGGGTCTTTAATTGAGTTGGAGCTTGGCCAGGACTCCAATCTGGTGCTTAATTTCTTTTCCACCAGTCATAATCAACAAACTCCAGACATTCCTAATATTGCTCGAATCCGAGGAAATCCAACCAAGGATATTATCTTACCGATCCATGTTACATCATTTCAATCTTGCAATAAAATGATTCATGCCCAAGCTCTACTTGACTCAGGAGCTAATACCATATTCATTGACTGCATATGGACAAAAGAAAATAAGATTCTGCTTAAACCTTTAGATCATCCGATTCCAGTGTATAACATTGATGGAACCTGAAACTCCACTGGTGACCTCACACATTGTGCTAATGTCATCATTGATTATAATAGACATAGAGAAAGAACCATTGCCAAGATAACTGATCTTGGAAAGAATCAAGTTATCCTAGGCTTTACTTGGCTAAAGCACCATAACCTGGTGATTGATTGAACAGAAGGAATAGTCCAGATGACTCGTTGCCCTTCCTCCTATCAAAACTTGAACTCACGCCCATTCTTTCGACAATATGAGTCTGAAGAACATGATAGTCAGAATGTTTTTAATGAAATCTATGTAGGACAGAAGGTTGACCAACAATTGGCTGATCTCATGAATAAAGAAAAGAAACCTGAAGAACTCATATCAAAGGAATATCATAAATTCCTTAAAGTATTCTCTAAAACAGAATCAGAATGCATGCCCATATGAAAACCATGGGATCATGCAATAGAATTGAAAAACACCTTTGTTCCAAAGAAAGGTTGACTAATTTCTCTTTCCCCTATAGAACAACAAGAAGTGATCGACTTCATAGACGATCAGCTGCGAAAAGGATATATTCGCCCTTCTAAATCTCCTCAAACATCCTTGGTATTCTTTGTTCCAAAGAAAGATGGATGAAAGCGAATGGTACAAGATTACCAATATCTAAACGAACACACTGTAAAAAATAATTATCCATTGCCACTTATCTCTCAGCTTGTAGACAAGCTTAAAGGATCTAAGTTATTTACCAAGATGGATCTCCAATGGGGATATAACAATATCTGAATCAAAGAAGGAGATGAATGGAAAGCTGCTTTTGTATGCCATCGAGGCACCTTCAAACCTCTAGTGATGTTCTTTGGCTTATGCAATTCGCCAGCCACTTTCCAAACCATGATGAATGAAATCTTCGCTGACATGCATGATGTGTGTGTTGTCTATATAGATGATCTAATGATCTTCACTAAAACTGATGATCATAAAGAACATGACAAAATTGTACTTGAAGTACTCCGATGACTTGAAGAAAATGAGCTCTTTATCAAACCAGAGAAATGTCATTTCTGAGTTAAAGAAGTAGAGTTCTTAGGAATGATCATCACTCCATCAGGAATTAAAATGGATAATGACAAGGTGAAAGCTGTTCTAGAATGGCCTACACCCACTACTATTTGACAGGTTTGAAGCTTCCTATGACTTGCCAACTTTTACCATTGATTCATAGAAGGCTATGCACAAGTCACTTGTCCTCTCAATGATCTTACAAAGAAAGAGAATCCCTTTATATGGGCTGAAGCTCAGCAAACAGCATTTGATACTCTCAAACATCACTTCACTTCTGCCCCTATTCTTGCATTTCCTGATATAGATAAACAATTTCGCTTAGAAACTGATGCCTTTGACTTTGCCATAGGAGCCATGCTCTCAATAGAACTAGATGGCAAATGGCATCCAGTTGCATACTCTTTGCACTCTATGAGCCCAGAAGAATGAAATTATCCTATAGCCAATAAAGAAATGCTTAGCATTATCCGAAGTCTTGAACAGTGGAGATACTACCTAGAAGGTACTCAATCCGAATTTGAAATTTGGAATGATCACACCAATCTCCAATGGTTCATGCAAAGACAAGATCTAAATTGTAGACAAGCCCGATGGGCTCAATATTTATCTAGGTTTAACTTCAAATGGGTCCATAAAGCCAGAGCTCAAATGGAAAAAGTCAATGCCTTGTCCCAACGAGAAGACCATACCGCCGGCATGGATGCTAATAATAAAAGTGTATTAGTCATACTGCCAGAGAAAATCAGAAATACAGTCATCATAGAAACAAATTCCGATACCATCAAAGAAAAGATCAAAAATGCTACTTGGAAACTAAAAGAAAAAGAAATAACAAAGCTATGTACCAATAACAAAGTCTATATGGAGCAGCAAGATTTGCTAGCAGATGAAAATGGAAAGATCTTTGTGCCCAATGTTCATGATCTCCGAATGGAGGTTATACGATTACATCATGACACTCCTATTGCTGGACACCCTGGGACAAAGAAAACATTAGAACTTATCTTGTGCAGTTATTGTTGGCCAGGAATATCAACACTGGTAAAAGATTATGTTTCAAGATGTGATCACTGTGCTAGATTTAAAGGACAAAACATTGCTCCTGCCGGAAAATTACAACCATTACTGATTCCAGACAAACCATGAAAGGATATATCTGTTGATTTCATCACAGATCTACCCCTATCAAAAGGATTTGATTCAATCTTAGTGGTCATTGATCGATTCTCTAAAAAAGTCGAATTCATCCCCTGTGTAAAAGTAATATCTGCTTTGTATACAGTTTGTCTCTATCTAGACCATGTATGGAAACATCATGGGCTTCCATCTACCATCATTTCCAATCAAGGCCCTCAATTTGCCTTTCAGATGATGAAAGACTTATGCCATAGGTTGGGGATTCAATCTAAACTATCCACTGCCTTCCATCCCCAAACTGATGGACAAACAGAACAAATGAATAGAGATCTCCAACAATATCTTTGCTTATTCACTTGTGAAAAGCAGGATGAATGGGTTGATTGGTTGCCTCTTGCACAATTCTCATTTAACTCGAAGCAACAACAATCTACTCAGAA
Source organism: Boletus albobrunnescens (assembly GCA_038093955.1). Classification (NCBI taxonomy): domain Eukaryota; kingdom Fungi; phylum Basidiomycota; class Agaricomycetes; order Boletales; family Boletaceae; genus Boletus; species Boletus albobrunnescens. The sequence continues at coordinate 6,143 of JBBPTC010000594.1, forward strand.
ATCTCTATTTAAAGTGACTCATACTTATCAGCCTTGCTTAGGTTTTGAGCAATGCTCTACCAAAGCTCCCACTGCAGAACAATTTGCGAAAGATATTCAGGACACTATAGAGCAAACTCAGGCCAACTTAGAGAAAGCTCAACACCATATGAAAGAACAAGCCAATAAACATAGATCTAAAGCACCTGATTATGTCATTGGGAATAAAGTTTGGCTCTCTACAGAAAATTTGAAATTGACACAAGCTTCTCACAAGCTATCAGAATGATGGCTAGAACCTTACGTTATTATGGAATTGATCAGCAACAATGCCATCAAGCTTCATTTACCAAAATCTATGCGAATTCATCCAGTAGTGAATATATCTAGAGTAAAACCCTACAAAGAACACCTTCCAGGCCAACCAGTTGACAAGCCAGGACCAGTGCTAGTCACTGAAGATTAGGAAACTGAATGGCTAGTCGATTACATAGTGGATGCATGCTGGAAATCCAATAGATTAGAATTCCTTGTTTATTGGCAGGGATATTCCGATAAAGAACAAACTTGGGAACTGGAATCCCACTTGACTCATTCACAGGAGTTACTTGCTGACTTTTACAAGTTGCATCCAAATGCACCTTGCCAGCTCTGCATGGCCACCCTTGATTTCCTTGACTTATTCAAATATTGTGGTCATCCAATAGCAGAAGTTCCAAAGGATAGACTCCCTCTAGACTGCCTAGACATTGACTCATGTTATGACTCATGTTCTGACTTGAGTACACCTCATGGTGACACTGCCAAGATAAGAGAAAGGTATAAAAGCTTGAATGCTTCGCCCCCTCCTCTCATCCCCTTGAGTCCTCACACACCACTCATACAATGGCCAACTTGAACAATGCTAACAACTTCTTTGCTCTTACTTCCAACTCTTTCTTCATGATCTATGCCCTCTACCAATACATGACATCTAATCCATGTCTTCCTGACTTCTTCCTTGCCCTCCTCTACACATGGATGACTTATGAATTCCCTTATGGATGTCTCAGATATGTCACACCACTTCCCTGCACCTTTCCCTGGTCCACTATCTTTGATGAAGCTATTACCAGATATAACCCTCTATTATATGCCTCCTCCTCAGCAGCACACTGATGGTTGCATTGACAATGCTGGCAATCCTTTTGTGCACTGGTGGCACAATAATATGATTACTGATGAACCCGCTTGGCCTTGGGATCTCACACATTAGAATAATATTTATCATGATAATAGCGAAATCTTCACTATTTATAATACTGATGAAGTATGGGGTCCTGCAGATGTTACCCCTGAGGATTCCTGTTTACCCTCTAATGATGAAGATCTGCCTCAGCTGGATACTGAGCCTGATGACCATATTCCTGCTTATCAGACTTGGGAATATATAGATGATTCTTGGACCGCCGACTCTAATTATATTGAGGATACTTCTTCAATGCTTAACTGCACCTAGGATCAACCAGGATGTTTGATATTAGCAGGAGGGTAGTGTTACACATGCCCTATTTTTTCCCTATTTTTCCTAGTCCTCAATCGCTCATCTCAGGTTGATAACTATTTCACTACCAAAGTTCACTACCCTTTTCCTAATCATCTTATCCTAATCAACCTCAGTCATGTCTTCATGCCTTCACCACTTCACATTTTCATGATATCATGGCCTCACATGTTCACTCTCCACACCTTCACCATGTGTTACGATTTATTCTTTTCTTTACTCTTTTCTCTTGACTTGACTAGTCCTCACCGACTAGCTATGCTAACCCTTACTCGTCTCGGACTATTCCACGCCACTTAGCCGTGCCACCCGCTAAGTCCCGAGTCTCTTATCTTCTTATCTTTGATCACGTGTACAACATTGTTCTTCGTTGTTCTATGACCTTCCATTCCACAGTCGCTTATTCAGACTTCTCCCTGCGGAATTCCCTTTTCCATCCTGGTCCGTGTGCGTTGGCTGTATCTATATAAACCCTGCAATCGTGCTGTAATACCTTAGCTTCGATCTCCTAGGTGTACATCCAGTAACCTAGTCCGAGTCTAATAAACTCCTCCTTTTCCTTTCAAAGTCTTACCTCCTCCTTGAAAGTCTTCACTGCACTTTGAGCAGTGTTCTTGATCTAGTCGTCGTTGAGACTATTGACTCAACACTTACTCAAACGAACGGCACACCACCGTTCTCTCTCTGACTCAACTTGCGACATCACTGTGCGACGTCACTCCTCGACTGACTCGTGACATTACTGCACGACGTCATCTCTGACCGACTCGTAACATTGCTGTATGACATCACTTCTGACCCCGACCTTCGTCTATCCTAGGCTACGCTCGTCCCTATCCGGGCCAAGCGTAACAAAAGATCGAAGCTACCTGAAGGCCTACCATTGTGTAGTACGCCACCATTTCTTCCTCGAACAGACGCGGTCGACCCGACCGTCCCTTGACCCCCATCCCTGCCCCGTGGTATGCTCGATACCGCAACCATGAGCCTTCGCTCTCTCCCGAACCCTCGAACTCTTCACCCACTTCCTCTGAAAGCGAAGACCTTTACCTTGCCTCTCCTACTGACGAGAAAACTGTCCAGACATTAGCGCACGACTTCTCAGCGTCGCTAACTCTACCCTGACCACCGACACCTCCATCTCTGCCTTCTATCTCGAGGCAAACGTCTCTCGCTACAGCATTCCCCTACCCAATCACTAGACCACCTACTCCAACTCCTCCGGCCATGTCATCTACCAAACATGCCGAACTTCGCATCGGCTCTCCTGAGGAGTATGATGGTAACCCAAAGAACGCTAAATCTTGGCTAAACGCTGTACGCACCTATCTCCTGACCAACGAGGACATCTACAATACAGACGCAAAGAGGGTCGCTTTCGCACTCTCCTACATGAAGAAGGGCGCCACCTATACCTGGGCATCCACTTTTCGGGCGGACGCCTTAGACAACAACTCGTTCAGAACCATGACGGACTTCAAGTCCAAATTCCTCGACGCCTTTGATCATGCCAGCACCAAAACCGATGCTATAACTTGGCTGGCAACCACAAGGATCAAAGATCGCAAGGTACTTTCTGAGTACATAACCAAATTCAAAAACCAAGTCATGGTTAGTGGCATTACTGAGGAACTTGTCCTCATCAACTACTTCTCCGCCGACATCCCCGAACCCCTTATGAGACAAATCCTGGCCATGGAAACAGTACCGACGAAAGTCACTGATTGGTACAAAAAGGCCATGGTCTTTAAACAAGGTGCCGACCAATCCGACCTAATCTGCACAATGCATCAAAACCCCTCTTCGACCCCCCACTTCTTCTCTACCCACACGAAAGAGAAAGACCCAAATGCCATGGACGTAGATGCCGTCCGCATCCCAAAACCAAGAAGACTTACCGACGAAGAACGGGTAAGATTTGCTAAAGAAGGACAATGTTTCAAATGTCGTCAAAAAGGACACTCCTCCTGGGACTGCAAAGTCCAATTCCTGAAACCCTCCTCGTCGAAGAAAACGGAGGAGAGAGTCCAAAAGGCGAAGAAAGACAAAGACCTTCCAGATCTTCCAAAGTTGGAGAACTGCGAAGAAGAAGAGGACACAGTAGGACGTGTCCAATTCAAACAGGGTTTTTAGAATGGAGGCCTCAATCGACGCGAGTACCCTCCTCCTCCTCTCCCCTTACGTGCGCTCCTGTACTTGTATCTTTGAAATCCAAATCCCTTCAGATCCCAATATAAGTAATTGACCCCTTGCACGTCATGAAAGTCATCGATACATGCGCCCTAGTCGATAGTGGCACAGACATCTCCTGTATTGACTTCGGATTCGTCCGAAGAAACCGACTACCTACCATCCGACTACTGAAACCAATTTCCATTCGAAACGTCAACCAAACTATAAACAGAAAAGGCCAGATTCACTTCACCTCTGACCTTTACCTTAACATCGAAAGAATAGCCCAAAAGGTGACCTTCTATGTCATGGATTGCGGAACCGAGAACGTTATCCTCGGACTTCCCTGGCTAAAGAAAGCCAACCCCTCTGTCGACTGGAAATCTAACACCCTCACCATCGATGAGTCTGCGGATGAATCAAAGGGGCTCTATCAATCCTACGCCTCGAACGCCCTTTCCAACGACACCCTCCTAAACCAATGTCGCCCCCCTCCTCGACACACCATGATCAGGGCAACTGCCGCTGATCACCTCGAAAAGTTCATCGGACATGAATCCGAAAATGAATATGTCCAACGAGCTCGCGACGTTTACACCTGTAGCCGGATCGTACGATTCGGCACCTACTTTTCCCCTCTCGGCGAAAGACCAGCCAAACTAACGTCCATCGCCAAAGTAACATTGGCCATGGAGTTAGCCAGAGAGGCTGATAAGAATAAGAAGGAAACCGTCCTTCCCCCAGAATACCAAGAGTATGCTTCTGTCTTCTCGAAAGAAGCTACTGAACATGTTCCTCCTTCCCGACCCTATGACCACAAAATCAACCTCGATGAGTCATTCAAACCGAAGATCGGAAAGATCTATCCTCTTGCTCCCGAAGAAAAGAAGGTGACAGATGCCTTCATCGATGAAAACCTCGCCTCTGGGAAGATCCGTCCTTCAAACTCTCCCCAAGCATCCCCCTTTTTCTTCGTCAAAAAGAAAGATGGCGGTCTTCACCCTTGCCAGGATTACCGCTACCTCAATGAACATACTATCCACGATGCCTACCCCCTTCCCTTGATCTCTGACCTCGTTGACAAACTCAAGGACGCAAAAGTCTTCACCAAGTTCGACGTCCGATGGGGTTACAACAACGTCCGCATTAAAGACGGACACCAATGGAAAGCTGCCTTCATTACGCATCATGGCCTATTCAAACTGACGGTCATGTTCTTCGGTCTCATAAATTCCCCAGCCACATTCCAATGATTCATGAATGATTCGTTCAGGGACATGATCGCCAAAGGATGGCTCGTCATTTACATGGACGACCTCCTTATCTTTTCTCCTGACCCAGCAACCCACGAAGAGCGCACAAAACACGTTCTTCAACGGATGCAAGAACTCAACCTACACTTGAAACTCTCCAAGTGTAACTTCGCTACCAAGGAAGTCGAATACCTTGGTATGATCATTCGTCCTGGTGAGATCACCATGGACCCCGTTAAACTTGACAGTATCGCCAAGTGGCCTACCCCTGAAAAAGTCAAGGACATACGTTCCTTCCTTGGCTTTGCCAACTTCTACCGCCGCTTCATTCCAAACTACTCTACTGTCGCACGACCCCTCATCGATCTCACAAAGAAATCCCAGGCTTGGGCCTGGACACCATCCTGTCAGAGCGCTTTCAATCGCCTCAAAGCCCTCTTCCTTGCAAAACCCGTCCTCTCTTTTCCAGACGTTTCTGCCCCATTTGCCATTACAACCGATGCCTCAAAGTACGCTTCTGGGGCTGTTCTACTGCAAACCGATGCCAATGGCGAGTGGCACCCTTGTTCTTATCTCTCTGAATCGTTTTCCCCTGCAGAGAGAAACTATGACATCTACGATCGCGAACTCCTCGCGATTCTCCGAGCCCTCAAAGCGTGGCGCCATTATCTTCTTGGCTCCGCTTTCTCCGTCCAGGTCTTTACTGACCATAAAAACCTGACATATTTCCGTTCTGCCCAGCACCTGAACCGTCGTCAGGCCCGCTGGCTTCTAGATCTTGCAGACTTCGACCTCAAGATCACCCATGTTCCCGGCAAAGATCTTGCCACCCCCGATGCTCTCTCTCGCCACCCTGATCTCATCCCCACATCCGACGATGATAACCAGGGAACCGTCCTTCTTCCTCCATCTCTCTTCATCAATATGATTAATTCCACTATCTCTAGTGTCATTGAAGATGAATCAAAGAAGGATAACCTGTACTTATCTGTACTCCAGTCCCTTGACAAGGGCCTCCCCACTCCCTTCCACTCCCGTCTCTCCGATTGGCAACTTCGTGATGGCATCCTCCTCTACAGAAACCGAGTCTACATCCCTCCCACCGAGGGTCTCCACCATTCCATTGTCTCTCGTTGCCACGATCATCCTTCTGCCAGTCACCCTGGCTTCTTGAAAACTCGTCAGCTCGTCGCCGCTGATTACTGGTGGCCGGGTCTCGCTACACATGTCCGTTCCTTTGTTTCTGGCTGTGCTGTCTGCCAGCAGAACAAAGTAAACACCCATCTGACATCGCCCCTGCTCCTTCCTATCTCCTTCTCCACTTCTCGTCTCTTCCAGCAGATCTCCTGCGATCTTATCACTGACCTTCCTCCATCTGCTGGCTTCAATTCTCTCTTGGTTGTGGTCGACCAAGGGCTTACTAAGGGGGTAATTTTATGCCCAACGAAGAAAACCTGTACCGCTGAGGGAGTAGCCTCACTCTTTTTCATGAAAGTCTACTCGCACTTCGGTCTCTACGACAAAATCATCTCGGACAGAGGCCCTCAATTTGCCTCTGCCTTTGCAAAAGAACTCGGGAGGATCCTCGGTTATGATCTCTCCCTCTCCACGGCTTACCATCCTCAGACCGATGGCGAAATGGAACGGGTAAACCAGGAAATCGAGACCTATCTGCATATCTACTGCGGAAACAACCCCACCGCATGGTCCGAATCAATTACCCACGCAGAATTTGCCCACAATCACCACCCTCACTCTGTCACCGGCAAGTCCCCATTCTTCTTAATGATGGGATATGAACCCCGTGCCCTTCCTGACGTTATTGCTGCGTCAAACCTCCCCGCCGTTGAAGAATGGATAACCACCCTCACCGCTGCCCGAAACGAAGCCCTTGCCGCACACGAACTAGCCAGGCAAGTCATGGCCTCTCGTTCCCGAAAACCATTCTCCCCATTCCAGAAAGGCAATAAGGTGTGGCTAGAAGCCCGTAATCTGAAACGCCACGTCGTCCACCCAAAGTTAGCTCCGAAGCGAGAAGGACCCTTTACCATCACGAAGGTCCTATCACCTATCACGTACCAACTCCGACTCCCACAGATGTGGAAAATTCACCCTGTCTTCCACGCTTCTCTCTTATCGCCTTATCATGAAAACCCCGTCCATGGGAAGAACTTCCCTGCGCCACCTCCTGACCTGGTTGATGGTGAAGAAGAATATGAAATTGAACGGATCTTACACCGCCACGGAGCTCCGTCTTCCCACTACTACCTAATCCGATGGAAGGGATACTCGGCCGAAGAAGACTCTTGGGTTCCTGAATGGAACCTCAAACATGCAAAGTCCACTCTAGATGAATATAAAAAACTTCACTCCTCCACCTTCCCTTCTTCACCCCCTTCCTCTCGAACAACCATCAACAGAAACAAAAACCATCGCTAGAAACAAACAATGTCTTCAATGTCCAATCTCTATGAATCGTCTTTTCTTTCTACTGAATCTTCTATTTCGATTACTGAACTGTCTGTTACCGTAGAAACCCCTCCGCCTCCTAGCGGAACTACTCTCGTTGCCAATGAACACCTCCCCCCTACTGCCCAGGCCTCTCAAGTATTCGTTCGTGCCTCTATCGTCCCGGTTGTATCCATGGATGTCCCACTTTTTGCCCACCGTCTGGTCGATGACTTCCCAGACGACAATCAGATCTACTGCCTCCACTCCTACTTTAGGGATTCACGTCTTGCTGTCCCTATCAATGCTCACCTCGACATGGGGTCCCCCCTTCTCGCTGTTTACACGGCAGCTCACCAAGTCGGCCAGCTAGAGCTTCTAGCCAACCATTACTCCTCCGACCCGCAATTTGATTTCTTTAAATCAGTCATCAGAGACGTCATCAAGCAGCTTAACGACTCCATAAACATGCTTTCACACCAGATGGGTTTCTTCGACTTCCTCGAAGACCTTGATCGTTACCTTCGGGAGCTCAATGGACAAGAGCATCCGCCATTCGTCCCTCTCTCCTCCCCTCTTGTCCCAACCATTCCATCGACCCCGTCTGCGTCCTCGTCAGCTCTTGAACCAGCCAAACTCGCCTATGCGGAATGCATAGACCACTACTGGACTGGAGGAGATGGAAGTATCGCACTCCCATCCACCCATCCTTGCTTCGCTGAAGCATGTCACCACTGCCATCGCCTGGGTCACTTTCAATGTGACTGTCGTTTTTATTGCTGCCCTCTCTGCCTCCGATTTGCACCGGGTCACTCACAAGCCGCTTGTCCTTTGAAGAGAAGGTCTACCCCTGCCGCTCCGACCTCTCCCACCCTGTCTTCTTCATCTCGTCGTACCCGATCGTCTCGGGTATCCTCTTCGTCTTCTGGTCGCGGTACCAGATCTGTTAACTTCATCGAACCCACACCAGTTCCCCCTCCATCTCGACCTCGTACACGATGCACCCCTCATCGTCCAGTTCCCCGTCCTCCATCTCCGCTGAGGTCCCCTTCACCTCCCAACTACAACGACGAATACGACTCCACGGCCTGGGCCAACATCACTGGATCCCCGGGGGGAGCCTATTTAGATTTATAAAGAGTAGTTCCAACAGGAGTTTGGAACATAATGG
>JBBPTC010000596.1:0-14603 GCA_038093955.1 Boletus albobrunnescens
GGGCCTGTGAACGACATGCAGCTCACCCTTTTCATAGTACATCGTACTGGTAACAATGTCTCGTTTCTCTTCGTGTGATGACACTAATGGGGAATTGTACAAAAGCATTAGGGCGGGGATACTTACTCGACTAGAACATAACATGATGGACAAAAACGCGGCACAAATAAATGTGCGTTATAAGAGGTAATCTGAAACACGCACGTCACCACAACTGTTGGATCCGAGACTAGCGGGTTTCCTCCTTGAGAAATCATGTTCAGTCACATTACACGCAGCTCTGCTGTACGATAAGTACGTCTGACATCTTCAGCTGCATACGTCGAGGCCCGCGGATCGTTGTTTGGCTGTGCTCGCAGAATAATGCCCTAGGTGGCCATAAAGCGAACGCTCGATCGCTAATTATACCGAGAGCTTTGCAGCCGAAATCGACAGGTGGGTCAATAGTCGCTGGACATAAAAGCAACGCATGAACCTGGTCTCGACACTAAGCGCAACTCTCTTGACATGCAACTGGTGAGGACAGAGTCGATGGTGACTTCGTCGAATGATGCGCTTTCCAGATTCAAGCCGCGCGTAAAAACATTGGCTCACTACTCGAGCAATGTAATGTGCCATACAAGACCTTCCCGTTTGACGAGGACTTGTACAATGCATGTGTCGACGATGCGGCACGACATGGCTACCCAGTGAACGGCAACCAGTCCGTGCTGGCATTTTTGCAAGAGGGAGTCTTTTATGCAGCAAATTCTCTGGCGCATCTTCCCCGTCCGATCCAGGTCTGGACCGCACTCTACACCTCTTGCGGCATCTACATAGACGAAGTCCCAAACATTTTCCCAGAAGAGATGCCAGACGTCTATCTCTTCAATGATCGGTTTATCCGCAAGGAACCACAACGGAATGGCGTTCTGGAAGCGTATGCGGACATCACGCGTCGGGCGTCGGACCTGTATCGACCTATCGCCTGCCAATTGATCACCACGTCAACACAAAACTTCGTCACTGCTACTATACTGGAGTATGAAACGAAATCCATGAAGGTATTGCCATCGAAATTATGGAAAACATGTCACTGACGACGACTAGATATCGAATGCTGCGGAACGGTATCCCATTTACCAACGCACCTTGTCTGGTGTCGGGGAAGCTTACGCATACATTGTGTTTCCGTGGAAGATTCCCCTGAACGAATATGTCCAAGCAATCCCAGACGTAACGTTGTTTATTCATAGTGTCAAGTATGTACCTTGCACTGTCTTGCATCGGCACATTGCTCACGGCCCTTTCAGTGATGTATTTTCTTTTTACAAGGAGGAGCTTGTTGGTGAGACGACCAATCAGGTCTCTACGCTGGCGGCTCGCGCCAACAAATCCAAACTGGAAGCATTACGAGAATTGACGGAGACAACAATCGGGCTCTACAAGACGATCGTAAAAATATTGGAGGATTCTCCAGCAGCCAATGAAGCATTTAAGCGTTACGCGGTGGGATACTTTTACTTCCACACCTCCACACCTCGATATCGAGTCAAGGAATTGGGCTTGTAGACGCTCACTTCGAATGTTTAGTACGGATATGCATGCTTTGGATTAAATTATACCCATTACGATGATGATAATAGAGATGCGTATCGTAATGCTCTGAATTATGGCTGGATTGCTTATTTAGCACGACTCTATAGCTCAGTGGTAGAGCATACGATTGCAGATCGTGCGGTCCCGTGTTCGAACCACGGTGGGGTCTTTTTGTACCTGGCGTCCAGCTAACATACACTTGGGGACACTTTCGTAGTTGACACGTTGGTCTAACTTGCACTCTGACCATGATCTACTTTTGCTTCTCCTGGCTGCTCCTCGTCGTCGCTCATGTACACGCTGCCACGCTCTCCCTCCGATCCCCTCGTTTCACCATAACCTCCTCAGATTCATCCCAATTGCGCGCAGACACGTACGTCACACCCGGAACCACCAAATCCGCCTGACTTTTATCCAACAGAGTCTCCCTCACCCAAAAGCCAGAGCCATTGACCCTTGGCCCTTCCGACGTCCTCAAGCTCACCTTCCAAATCACCGAAACAGAGGAGGGCAATGGTATTCAGCCCCACCAGACTTTCCTTCGCTTCTACGACGCCGTCTCTGGGGAAGAAGGCATCCAACCCGTTCGTGTCACCCCGGGCGGCAAGGCCAAGTTTGAGCTCGTACGTGCATCCCGCACGAAAAAGCAGCAGTTCGATGCTCACGCGCTTTCCTTTGCAGAACATGGCTCGTCCACCTCCGTCCTTGCCACCGACGACAGACCGCCCGCTTGCCGTATCCCTCATCCTCGGCTCGTTCGTACACGACCCAGCCACGTTCGACCTCTTTGACCTCTACGTCCCTGCATCCGCCACGCCTGCACCCCACCCCGACGAGGTGCCCTTCCACCCCCAACCGCTCATCGCCCACACGTTCCGTCCAGAGCAAAAAGTCCCTCCCAAGGTTGTCTCCGCATTCTTTGCAGCCCTCGTGCTCGCGCCGTGGGTCGTCTTGCTTGCTCTGGTACGTCGCTTCCCTTTTCTGCGACACCGACTCACTCACTGACGTTCCCGCTCAGTGGGCCAAGGTCGGCGTGCGCGTCCCGCACTTGTTCTCGCCGCATATCCTCCCATTCACTGCGCTCCTTGGCGCCTTCGAGGCGCTCCTCGTCTGGTACTGGGTAGATCTCAAGTTGGGGCAGGTCCTCTTATATGCCGGTATCTTGGCGCTTCCGACCGTTTTTGCGGGCAAGACTGCGCTGGCGACGACGGGCGAGTGGCGGGCTGGAAAACATTAAAACAGCTCTTGCCCTCGTTACAGTAATTTACTATTAAAAACAAAGCCAGCAACTCCTTCATCATGCTCTCAGAGATGGTGCATTTCAATGGTATCTTACGACTGAGTGTGCTTTATTTTTATCCTTGGTTCCTTCTGACCCCAATAGTGTGATGCGTGTCCTCGTCGGTGGTATCTCAGCTGCAAGGGAGGGTACGATAGTCTGTTGGGCACCTAAGCACCGGAACCGTAGACGCTCTTGGCCACCGGCGTTTTGAATGGATGACACTCGGTGTTGAACACATCTAGACCAAAAATACTCAGCGTAAGTCCCTGAATTCGAGGACAGGTTTGAACGTACAATTATCGAGCGAGATGTTGTTGGGATCGTCAAACGTCAAGTACCTGCCGCACGACGAATCCAAGCTCATTGAGAATGCGACATCACCTCGCAACAGCGAGACACACGTACAGGTACTTGAGCACCTCCCCAAACCAGAAACTCTCCATGTCATTGATCTTGGTCGATGTCTTGTTGTTGACGTCGTTGATACCTGCATACGCGACCGTCGTCGGGAGATACGTCTGGAAGCTCTGGATAGCTTTGGCTGCATTGTCGAGATATTTGGTGTTGCCAGTCGCGCGCCACGCATAAAAGTTGGACTCGAGCACCTCGGGACGCAGGATGTAGTCTGATCCAGTGATGTAATAACCGTGCTTTTCGTAAAACTGCATTTGCTCTGGGGTAGGCTGAGAATTGTCACCCGTGTAGCTGCCGTCGCTGGAGATGTAGGCGAAATCCTCGGGTCCAATGCCGGTACTATCGGGTGGGTGAGTATACCCCCGTCACCCAGGAAGGAGAAAGAGAAAAAAGCTGACGCAGTGCTTGCATAAGTGTTCCAGCATGCATCAGTAAGCTGGAGGCCGATATTTAAGATTTCGTCATTGTTTGTGAGCTTCCCACCTACAACAGCCTGAGATGAATGACAACGGCCAACGTTCTGTGCACACCTAGGATCCAATTTCCGCCATAGAAACAGGCCAAATGCGAGCCGACATGAAGAATATTTTGGCCGTCATAATCGGCGAGATAAACCCAGTCGCCCACAGTCGATTTCTGGTGGACGAAGATCATCAAAGAGACGCTTCAAGCCGTCTATTGTGCCACAACGTACCCTCAAGAGTACTTTAATGGAGGTATTCACCGCGGCTAACCACGCCTCCGCGTATGAATCGGTGTTTGTGAGACGAGCGTACTTGATCAAGTACTCGTAGAATGAATCATTTCCGCTGCCCCATGACTAAGTCTAGTCAGTGGCGTGTGTGAAATCATGGCTAGTGGGTCACGTACTACGTAGGAACCATCTGGTTTTCCAGTCGAAGGATCAACGAACTCTGCAGGCATCCCGGGCAATACCTTTGGCTGCGATATCAGGACGTCGTTAGAATGTAGTATGGTGTGATGTCTGTTCTAAAAACATTACCATCTGGATGATGTGCTGCACCGACTTCTCGGCAAGTTGACGGTAGGTGTCGTTGCCAGTGTAAAAGCTAGTTCGTGATTTAGATGCGAGCATCGCAGGGTTTCTTTGCTCACCTTAGACGATTCCATTCCAGGGTGAGCTATCGGTAAAGTTAACTGTGCTATTCTCGAGCTGGCTATGAAAAACTTGAACGTACAGTACCGGCTGTAGCGATGCTCGACTGCGAGACCCATCAATAGTGGAGGGACTAGGTGGCTATTGGAACTCACCGATCCGTAGACGGGTGTGTGATCAGCAAAGTTTACATTGCTATAAGGAATGGCATTATCCTGTGTGTCACGTTCGCATCAACTTTTTCAAGATGTGATCGCCGAGAGGTATTCACCCCAACAAATGCATACGCCATCTGTTGCGCGACCTGCTCCGCTTTCCGGACCAGCACACTGTAATTTTTGTTTTGACCAGAGATCTCATAGGCACTCAAGAGCCCTCCGACATGACGGATTGTGGTTTCAAACAGACTGGTGGGTATCAAAACCGGGTTCGCGGGACGAACAGCGAGCAGCTTACCTGACTGTGGCATCCGTTTGTGAAAGGCTAAAATCTACCGTCGCGACGTGATCGACTGCCTCTTTGAACAAGTCATGGAAACCCATGAGCCACTGTGAAGACAGACACGCGTGAATATGCAGAACGCCACAGCCAAGATGGGACGCGAACCATGGTATCCAAAGCGTCTGAGATTGTCGCACCCCATCCGTTCAGACCATCGTAATACGATTCCGTGACCGGAAGCAGATTGTCGTGACCCCAGGCATATTTCCTATGGCACAAGTGAGAACATTGTAACTTGCACCCGAAAGGACACCGACTTGTACGCTGTGTAGGACACGTTGAAGAGATCCACCACAGCTTTCTGGTGGGCAGAGGCGCTGGACGGGAGTTTCAAGCCCGGAAGTTGGACCACCCCACCGTTGGCGAGCGCAGCGATGGACGCAAGGGCAAGCAAACAGCGGAGAGTCATCTTGCGCGTTCAGGTTCCACGAGGAAGGGAGAAAGCGTCTGGCAACCATGGTCCTTATGTATAACGTACCGGATTTGTTATAGACGTATATGCGAGACGTGTTCGTAACCTTATTACTTGAACTTGAAGGTCGTTTGATAGTTCGTACGGGTAGCACGAAAGGAAATTCAGATCGTCCCGGGCTAAACCTGGGGTTGGAGTTGTGGGCCGAGTCATGGTAATCAGTCTGGAAGGGCACGTCTGTGAGCGGGCAAAAAACTAGATGGGTCTGCCCTCAACTGCGCGAGCGGCATCAAAGAATGAGTTAACGTCAAATTTTTAATGGGCCATTTGGCATAGCCTAGTAAAAGCCGGGACTGGACTTAGCGAGCCAAACCCAATCTTTACGTTACCTAACTCAGAGACGACCCTTGTTGCCAGCCGCGTCATCCAATCAGATTTCAAATGGCCTGTGAGAATTTGCAGATACGGTCTTATGACAATTTATTATGCCGGGCGGTAGTAGGAGGGTCCTAATCGGAAGACGAGGTATATTCGGCACAGTCTGGGCCAGCGACATTGGTCCATACGAGTGAGATGTGGGCCTGCGGAGTCATCGAAACGAGCCAGCTGTTAGTCTGTTCCCAACATCGTGGACGCGATGCGTCCTGCTTGTCAGCGGACTTCCAGGTCGGAGGCAGAAGACAACCAACGGTGAGTCAGTGACCGATCTGGAGCCGACGTTGACCGCACCAAAATGGGTATACAAGCATCATCCTTCCATCATGTTCTTTGGGCCCAGTGCGCGTGCGCGTGCCAGTACGATCCACACAAGACCAGAGATATCGTTTGCTTGAACGCATGCATCAACCACGTCCCCCAACTCTAGCTCGACACCTCCCAGAGTGACATCCGCAGAGACCAGCTGCCGTGTGTTTGGAATGAAGAGCAACGTCAACACCAGATCGTTTGGTTCAGGGAATGCCGAGCCTGGAGGAGGATTGATCGAATATGTCAATCGCAATTCGTTTTCGGATTCGACGTGTGTGAGCTTGAGAGAAAATAAGGTGCGGTGGATCGACAACGAGGACACGAACCTGTTCGAGTGTGACCCGAATCAGAGGTGACACCAAGAGAGTTGGGTTGGTCGTTCCGTACCAGTCGTAAAGTCCTCCAACCCTCGGGTCCTCTTCCTCGCCAGCCTCTTTTCCCACCAGCTCGAGCTCTTTAAGTCTCTCCTTTTCTACGCTCCTCAGTCGCTCCAGCTCCGCCATCTCGTTCTTTATTCGTTCTTTTGTCTCGGCTATTCGGCTGTTCAATCTCTGCAGCTCGTCTTCCTTCCTTTGCATCTGTTCCACCTGTCCATCCAAGGTGGACGTTGCAGACGCGATGGTCAACCGAGGATGGGGATGAGCCTGGCGGAGCCGTGTGAGGGCAAGCCGTGCATCGAGTATTTGGGCGGAAAGCGTCGTCGCAAGACTGGTCGACGCGCGTGCTTTTCGATAGTCTGCTCGGCAGGTCAGGAACCGCGTCCGCACACACGAGCAGCACCGACCTTCCTCCACGAGTGGCGCCAACGTGCGTATGTCCTCTTGCCGGTCCGCAAGCGCTGCCTTGGCCTCCTTTAATGCACGCTTCTTCTCTTCGTTGCGCAATCGGAGCTCTTCATTCGAAGATGCGGTTATGAGTGGCGCATCTTCGGACACGATCGTCTTGACGTATTTGTCTTTGGCTTTCTGTTCCAAGTACTGAAATTTAAGCTGGCGGAGGAACGACTAGCGATTCGATCGTCAGCAGGTGGTCATCCCGAAAACAACCTTCGGAAAACGGACGGTTTGAGCTGCGACGTCGCTGGCCACCACGGCAGGATCGCTCAAGGCGTCCTCGCCGGTGGGCAGTTCGTCAAGGTTATCGAAACGATGAGATTTCAGCTGTACGGGGGCGTTGAGGATGTGCAGGTTGGCATTGTCGAGGGCTGCTTGAAGCTCCTTTGGTGCATCCAAAGTGGACATGTCGAGACAAGTTGTGCACCCCGTCGAACCATGTCGCGCGTCTAGTCACGTGTAGACGAGGGCGTCGTCGTATGTGTCGAGGGTAGGTAGACCTACATGACCACCATCGTTACTGCCAATCGTTCATAACAACTCGGGGTGAGATCTGACGACCGTCCACGTTCCTAGCGACGGGGTCATGCTCTCGCGTATCATATTGAAACGGAACATGGCTAAGGAGGGGGTATGAACAGCGCATTCGTCCCCACGATCAACTCGTACTAGAGGACCTGCTCCCTTCTGACGTGGATGGCGGCTGGCGCAACGGATTCTCTTGTCGGGCCTGCTCAAGCAAATCCTCTAGGCCTCGATCTCGCACGGCTTTCTGCGCGGAAATCCGTGTCAGTCACTGTACAATGGAAACTAAGCCAAGCTTGGGTCAAGTCGCACTCACCTGCACACATTCCTTGTACTGAGCCCAGACAGCCCCGCATTTCTGTTCAAATTCTTCCGCCTTCTTCCTGGCGTACTCGTTCCGCTGACCCTGCGCGATGTTCTTGGAATGCGCAATGGCAGGCTCGAGATATCCTTCAAACCATGTATTAAAACACGCGTCGTATGCCTGCTTGAGGGGTGTACATTCAGGTGAAAGTGACTGCGCCATGGCAAGAACGTTCTTGGAGACCTTGGACGATGGGGCCGGCTTACATCACAATGCTCACAGGGTATGCGCAACGCGTTGCAGAACGAGATGACAGCGGTGTTAGACTAGATACACGAGCACGATATCCATTACGCGCAGTACACTCAGCGACCTCTCGAGTACGGATGAAATCGTCCCTTTCTTCGGTCCCCTCCTCTGTCCTGTGGGTGATGCGTGGGCTGCGGTGGCGGCGCTTTGGAGGACGTAAATGCGATCTGTGAACGTTTCGCGTGAGCTGCAGACGCTTGTTCTGAACGCGCTTTTTGTAGCTCGGCTTTGAGGACGCGCATATTTTCCAAGCAAGAAACCACCATAGGGCGTAATTACGCAAAACGGTGGGCACGGGCATGAACACGAGTCGAATAAAACACTGCACCACGTACCGACGCGATCTGCAAACCATTCGGGTTGTACGTCATTTGGGTCCCAAATGTTAGTCGGAAAATTTGTCGTTCGTTCGTCGACGTCGACAAAGTCGACCAACGTTGCGTACAGGTGAGGGTTCCGGAACGATCGGTTTGACATGAGAGAATCGTTGAAATGCCTAGGATTTACGGGATCCCGCTTCAATGCGAGGTACTGTGCTACCTTTGCCTGTGACAATAATGAGTCGGTCGAGTGAAGCAACACGCAAGGAGCCGCCCCACTTCAATCGCTGGATCACATGGTGCCGTGGATTCGGTGGGTATACCCCAGTCGACCACGCCTGGTATTGGTGGTGGTCTCAAGAGTTCTCGTATCCGATTTAGCTCGTGGTCTCCGGAGGAGCTCGAGGCGGAGGGTAAATCTTTCACAAATTCCTCGGGTGTGAGCGACGGCGCGTCTGATTGAGATCGTTCCGTCACAACGTCATCAGATAGGTGTGCTCGGGGGTGGCTTTTCATAGGTGCGGGTCGACGAATGATGACTTGAGATTTTAATAAAAGTCGAGCTGAGCAACGACTACTAAGAAGTGTGTTCGCGACGAATCAAGTAGGACGCACCGTCTGAAGATGAAGCAGAGGGACCCTTTAGTGGCTTATCCTATTCCCAAACAGAAACACAGCCAACAACGAGGGAAACGCTTGGACAACACCCGGCAAGGAGACTCTTACATGGTTATTGCCCGGGCCAACGTCAGCAGACTTGGAGGTGGAACTGATGTGGTCCTCCGAGTCGCTTTGGGAATCATCGCTGTATGCGACAAGACCTAGGAGCGGGTTAGACATCGCCGACAGCGTCGACATGGGTTTGCTCACCGTGCATGGCAGCGTGCGCGAAGAAAAGGTCAATGCCGAGGATTGAAACTCCGCATGATCGTGCTGAGGGAAATGCCGAGATGCCGAGTGACACTCTTAAATGCGTCTCCACCAGTTGCTTGTCTGTCTCGTTTGGACGACGGTCGGCGGTTTGGCTGCCGGTGAGCAGCTCGTCGCCGAATTTTATGGCAGACATGCATCTGCCTCGGGGCACACCAATAACTGGGCCGTTCTTGTCTGTGCCTCCCGATATTGGTTCAATTACAGGGTATGTCTTGGCATTGTACAATGAGCCACTAATGCCAACGTCTCTCAGCACATGGCAAATACCCTAGGATTGTAATTACACCCAAACTCTCGTGCCTTGTCATGATACAGACTCTCCTTTTCAGGTATCGCACCGTGAAGCGCCTCGGGATCCCTGACTCAAACATCATACTCATGCTTGCCGATGACGTCGCGTGTAACACGCGCAACAAATTCCCCGGGAGCGTATACGCCGAGGCGGGACGTCATCTCGACCTCTACGGCGATAACATCGAAGTGGATTATCGTGGCTACGAAGTGACGGTTGAGAACTTTATTCGACTGCTCACAGGTATGCCGAGACCCAATGCATTGTCCCTCGAACCAACCCTTCATGCAGGACGGGTCGACCAATCTGTACCGCGATCCAAACGACTACTCACGGACGATCGCTCGAACATCTTCGTGTACATGACTGGCCACGGTGGGAATGAATTTCTCAAGTTTCAGGACAATGAAGAGATCAGCGCGTTTGATATCGCCGACGCCTTTGAACAGATGTGGCAGAAAAAGCGGTAAGTAACCAGACCCGTGCATATGTCATCCCAAGGGCTAAGCAATTCTAGTTACAACGAAATATTCTTCATGATCGATACCTGCCAGGCAAATACCATGTATTCGCAGTTCTACTCACCAAACATCCTGGCAACCGGATCATCAGAAATAGAAGAGAACTCTTACTCGGTGTGTGTTTCTCATTGAACCCGTCTCTCCCGAGAGTCTCAATGTAGGCAGCACGAAAACGACAACGACATTGGCGTATCAGTCATCGACAGCTATACCCATTTCATACTCGAGTTCATGGAAGGCATCAACAAGACCAGTCAGGTTTCCATGCAAGGCTTGGTATGTATACTCATCTCAACGTCATGCTGTCAAACGCACTCGCGCCTCGACAGTTCTCGTCCTATGATCCTGCTGTGATCCGTTCACATGCTGGCGTGCGCTCTGATCTGTTTCGACGGCCACTCGACAAGACACTCATCACGGATTTTTTCGGAGGCGTCGCTCAGGCCGAGATTTTCCCTCCTGCCCGCGAAAGCGTGCAGGCTTTCTCAGACAATGTACGACCGTCTGAAACATCACAGCACCTAGACGTCCCTCCCGAGAGCGACCGTGTTGTCCTGCATTACAGTTCCGACGGAGTACCGGACAATACTACCTTGCCATTGCCCGAGGGTGAGAGTGAAGCTTGGGATACGAGATGGAAAGGTGTTCGGAAATGGACTTCCATCTTGCTAGTTATATCCCTCGTAATGTGGGTATCGTTTACAAGTTAGACTTTTAATTCTACAAGTTTGACGCCAAAGTCTCGGTTCGTCCACTCTCGCCGGGTTCTGCTCACCCTATCTCTTCTGTATACAGATCTTATTGATGGAAGGTTACAAGCCATGTACGAAATACACGCAATTCGCAGTAGAATGAAGTCCTGTGCTTCCTTTCAAAGCTCCCGATGCCTTTCAGCACTCCATTTCTTGTCAGGATCGTACATCGTCCCGTCCTGACCCATGCACCACTCGATCACAGCACAGGGGGGCCACAAACCTTCAGGTTCGTGACCAATATCTTGAAGGAGCAGCGCGACAACCCCATGCGCCGGGACATCGTATGCTGTAAAGTTTCTCACTGCAGTACCATTGTCGGTGTGCGTCCATAGGTCCTGCATGCAAGATAAGCGCCGTAGTTGACGAACAAGTCAAGAATCTAAATGCCTACCCGGACAGAGTATTGTCTTCCGGCTCGGATCCAGGGAGACTCCGTCAGGTTAAAGAACATGGTGGCAGGTTCGTCCATGGTGTTGATCTACGCTACCTCAGCAATGCAAGTGGCAAACGAGAATGTAATTATGTACTCACAAGCATAAATACCGTGCCATTCTGGCTTTCGCCACTCCAGTACTGTGCAGGGTGGGTTTCATTGCTCACGTAGTCAGGCTGACGTTGTTATGAATCGGTAGGCCGAAATACACGGGTACTTGCTTACATTGACACCCCATCGGAAGGGCGAAATACTGGTACCCACGACAGGGTCCTGGTTGATAGCGATAATTTCGTGGTTGGTAAGGATCTCAAGGGACGCCTTGCTTGCTGACTTTAGCTAAACAATGACACTATTTTTATACTTTGTTCCTTATCAGGAGAAAGCACGTACGTCGAGACTGATCAAGAGAGGCGATTTCATGAGAGCCCAGGCAGTGAAATGTGTCTTGGTTTCCTCATATGTTAGATCTCCGTTCCCTCTTATGCGTGGCATGAGTAGTGAACATAAGGCACCAGATGTGTTGCTCACACTTCCAGCTAGAAAAGTGTGAGGCTCAGTTTAACTATGTAAGTAGTTTTACTCACGATATCCATATCGTTGTGGCCATAAAAATCAGTAGCCCAGGTGTAAAACGAATTCCTAGAACGAATTCAAAATGCCTCAAACGAGGTGGCGGAAGGGATACTAACTGATTGATGAGGCTCGCAATTGACGACCAACTTGCTCCTAGAAGCCTTGATCAAATGGCGACAGCATCGCGCTATGAAATAACCTACCAATATCCCCTGTTGTCTGACATGCAAGGAAGCTAGTTACCACAGAGCAGACAACACGTTGTTCCATCACGTACCCGCCAACTTTGGCCATACTTCCTAGCCCAAAACCACCCTTGCTCCTAATTGAGTACATGAGCATGAATGGCACTGCCTTGAACAGTACATAGTCGTACCCTTCCCCACTGACACATTGATAAGAATATAGGCGGTCTACCAGAAGACTTTGCGAGATCTTTGATGGCGTTTGCCATACGTTCGTACCCTGTATGACAGTCATCAACTTGATACCCGAAGAGTCATCGCCAACAAACGTACGGCCCATGATATTCTCCCTCGTAATGTTGTCGAATGGCACGGCACAATTATCATACCTGCAGAAACCAGTGTTTGGGCTGAAGCTTCGTTTCACAAACAGAACGTATGTACTTTAGGTAGTCAAAACCCCAGTCCTGGAACAACTTTATGTCTCTATAAAAGCATGAGAGGATCCTTTGGACTCGAGGGATAAGTCGCACCTTGCTTCATTCTGATACGACCCAGGGTATAATTGGCAAGTAAACCATCCCGAGTCACTGTACTGCGACGAGCGTTAGGTGAAAGAGGTAGGGTGGATCCGGACTCACAATGCCGGCTTTGCTGCACGATCCTCGGTATGAATGTCAGCATTAGATGAGGTAGGCTGACGAACTCACAAGCCCAATTCATGAATCTGGTCTGTCAACGCTCTCATTCCCGACGGGAACCTAGCCTTGTCTACGACAACGTCACGTTTCTGTCCAACCACGTGTAAAACAACGCACTTGCGACGATGTCTCCTTCGGGGCTCCGTTTCTTCTCCGAGTAACAATCATCGAGATTGATATGATTGTATCCCGCATCCTGAGTTCCGGAATAAGTAACACGTCCCACACGATGCTGTGTGATACGAACCGCAAGACCAAGGGATTTCATCAATGCGGCCGTCTTGACGATGAGCTTTTCATCGATGGCACACTACCAGAGAATGTGGGATTGCACCGTATGACTTTAACAACAGCTACTCACGTAGTACGCATTCCAAGCTAATGGTCGACATTAAGCACCTCCGAGTTATGACCAGTACGAGCTGACGACTTACTATTATACCCCATGACTGTGAAGGTGTCCGTTAGATGCCGTGCCCATCACGCAACCGTTGTGCTTACCTGGAAGCTTCCCGACTTTCCCAATCTCGTTCGTTGGATATGCATACCTGCTACGATAGACGAAGAAGCCTGAGAGTCCCAAGATCGCGGAGAGAGTGAACGCCAGAACACCCCAAAATGAACCTTTTAGCCTGCTTAGTGTTGGCTGCGTCTGCGCTGTATATCCTGAAACAAAGTTACGGATCAGCTTCACTGTCGCCAGCCCATGCACACCATTCCAGGCTGGCATCTTTGAAGGATTCACTCACCGAGCAAGGGTGTGGTGGATGTAGCCTGCGCCTCAGTACCTCCAGACTCCGCAAACATCGTAGAATGCGTTCAACGAGTAGTGACAGAAAAGAGCAAAGGACAGTGGGTAGCTCTTTGTTAGTGTGGGGAAAGCAGTTATTTATGGAACGCGCCAACTCTGCTAGTGGGCAGAGCCACTTAGAGCCCAGGTACACAACAATCGACCATCAAGTTTTTCAACTATCGCGAGCATTGACTAAGTAGTAAAGCACTCGATTGTCGCTGCCATCTAGTAATACCTCGTCCCATTCTTAGCTGTGCACTGTGTTGCTGCCTCACCCGCGCACAGAGGCAAGAGACCCGCAGGTTCATTACCGGCGTCGCGAAGTAAGAGTGCAACGACACCATGAGGAGGGACACTGGTCGCGGTATAATTGCGCACAGCAGTGCCATTGTTGGTGTGTGTCCAAAGATCCTGGAGCGGCATGCTCAGCCACGAACTGTAAGGGGGATTGACGAGGTCTGAATACATACCCTCACAGAATACTCCCGGCCAGCGCGAATCCATGGGGATTCGGTTAGGTTGAAGAACATGTCAGCAGGTTCGTCAAGGGTATTGATCTATCTCCAAATCAATCAGGGCTGCGTCGTTCTGTGAGACCATACACTCACAAGCATAACGACTGTTCCGTTCTCACTTGGGCCACTCCAGAATTGCGCAGGGAACGAAGTGTTGTATGTCCAATCAGGCTGTAACCGTGGTCAAGTATACTGCTCAAGCAGTGCGGAGGAATGACTGACGTTGATACCCCAGCGGAACGGTGAAATACTCTTACCGTAAACTGGGTCTTGATTGATGGCGATGATTTCGGTGTTTTTGAGGATGACGAGCATTCTTGGGCTGATAGTCGCGAGCTAACACGTCAACTCGTATCAAGCGAATGGTTGAGGCCATATGTGCATAACTCACGTTAGTACCAATCAACAATGGGGCTTTCATGAGCGCCCAAGCCGTGAAATGAGTCTTGGCTTCATCGTAGGTGAGGTCTCCGTTTCCTATTTCAAGCTGATTTTAGGGTGAGTATTCCATACCAACAATGTTCAATGAAGGTAAACACCATATCAGGATCATTACG